>JBBYHQ010302579.1:0-19050 GCA_038382645.1 Spergularia azorica | reverse complement strand
AAGCTAGCAACATGATATACAAGAGTTATTTGATGACATTTTCTCAAATAATACACTTACGTAGTCCGAATTCATGGACCCGGAAATACTAAAACCTAGGGGTGAGCATGAACGGGTACCCGCTCCAAATTTTCAGGTAAAAATCAATAGTTTTAATTGTGTAGGGATCCTCTAGAGTTGAAAATGAACTCTATTTGGTAGAGTTTACCTAAAAAGGTCTGAATAAATTATTTAACATTTTTTTTCGTGTCTTTTAAAATTTTATCATTTTGTCTTATTACTACTTTTGGTAAACTTCACAAACTCCCCCAAAAAAAAACTCTAGAGGATCCTTACCCGTTTTAATTTTAACAAAGCATACATTACCATTTTTCTATGGTTTCAATCAACAGAAATACACTTTATTTGTTTTAAGATTTGTCTCTTTTCGCATAATAGTTAATAGTCACGAAGTCTCAGTTTCTTGTAACACATGTCTCGTCTTGAATTGTGTACATTTGACCCTTAATTACCCCGTTTAAGTGAATATCGCAACAATAAAGAAAATGTTGTAGTTTAGACAAGTCGAATCGGATAAACTTAGATACCACGTGAAAAATGACCGGAATCAAAGCACCATTTACAGTTACACTTTCCGCTCGATGGTGCGATTGGAGCAGAAAGGGGTGAACGGGGAGTGGGACCCACTAGCCAACCCAAGTCCCCAACGCAGATTAAGAGGGAACCAGCGGCGGAGGTTTGAGTATGGAGGTGATGGAGTTCTGTGGACACATTTAGTGGGGCCCTCTTTTGTTAATTCACTGTCTCCTTTTTCTGATTTCCTGATTTTGTGTACTATTCATTGTCCAAATTTTCTCAGGCTTGGGCTTGCCCTGCATCCCCTAAAGAAATACGGAGTATACGAGAGATAGATAATACGACATAAAGAGATTCGTATATTGATGTGTGAATTGACTTAGGGTAAGCCCCTATTTATACATTGAGATGACTTGGAGAATAAGTCGGAGATAATCTCTACGACATAGAATTCTACCATAACTAGAATATACCAAACACTTGTATTTCTAAAGTCCTAATATTCCCTCCTAATATTCTCATAACTCTAACATCCCCACTTGGCAATCTACACCAGTGTTCTATAGTTTAGGCTGAAGGCTTATTACTCTCGTATTGGCGATTTCGCGGTGCGATTTGGCTTTAGCTAGCCAGTTCGGAGTTAGGGGTGATAACGAGTCGAATTAAGTGTACACACGAATAGACGATTACAAATGCGTGGTGACAAAAACGAGCCAATTTGAGCGTGGTCGGATATAAAATTTGCTTAGGTCTAGTAAATTATGGACAAGACAATGTTAGAGAAAATTAAAGAGACTACTGTAGTATGATTCTAGGCTTAAGTCATGAAGTGTGACATTTGGTTTGATTTGAACGAAGTTTTCTTTTTCAACTTTTTAGAAAGTCAAACTTCAGTATCTTAGAGTAAAAAATTTAAATCTCTGGAAAAGGTCAATCTTGAGATTTACTTGAGCTACTCATGCTAATATCAAGCTAAATTTAGACTTCTCCACGGCAATCTATATCCTGTAAATGTAGGTCGACAGTTGAAATACATGCAATGCACGCGATATGAACTGTCCATTTGTGTTGGTCGATATCTAGCTATGCAACATCGTAAGCAAGTTTTAGAGTCGAGTTTTGACCGAACCGATTACTGTCAAAGTGCGTGTCTTGGCTCAGGCAAATGCAGAGTAAAGGAGCCAGCAGGTCCAACAACACGGACCAGATGAAATGGAATGCGCAAACCAAGTTTGGTGGGTGCTGCAAAACTGATGAGATTAATATTTAAATGCACTTCCCGATGTTGTAACAGCCAACACCTGGTTCACCAACATGATCTTTAATTTATTGAGATGTTCGTAGTTTTTATAAGCAGCTGCTAAATGTCCTTAAAATCTTCAACATTTGTCCCAGTTCGGCTTAGCACAAAGACCCCCTACCTTCTACTTTCCACTTACAGAGTTACAGCTTCCACCTAGCTGTGCCTCATGCTTAGAAATCAGACCACGGTCAAACCTTGGTCCAAAGAATTTTTTTTTTTTTTTTTGGGAAAATAAAGAGCTATCGACATTCTCCCAAAATTTTCTGTCAACATTTTATTTGGAAGGAAATTGAGATAGCGAAAGTGTTCAAGGAGTTATGTGGAGTGTGAATAGTCGCTTTCTTACATTTACATTGTTTTATACGAGTAAAGTTTGCATAATGGATCTTCTGTTTCACTTTGTGTCCCATTCTGCGTATCACATCAATGGGGGGCAAGGGATTTCACAATATAATTATGTTGAAGATCCACTCTGGTAAAGTTTGATGGAAGGAAGCCTTGGTTGAGATTATGAATCTATCTAATATGGGAGTGTTGTGTGTGTGGTGTTCTAACATACATTTATGATGTCAAATTTCTTGTGTGTTATCACATCAATATATCTAATCGGGATTAGCCTTAAGAAACACTAAGAAAGTACCACGTGATATTAACGTTGTGCTCAACAATATATCGTTCTAGCCTCTCATTTTAGTTATATGAGAACGGTTTTAGTGCCTGACCTTGACATGAACTCACAATACTAGCAAAATAACATATTATTACTAGACACTATTCATGAGATTTTGATGTGATTTGCTCTCCATTTCGACACATACATTGTATCAAAGGCTTTTAAATATAAAACTTACGTTCTAGTCACGAATCGAGAAAACCCCAATACAATTTTATAAGAATTCCAAGCCCCACAAGTCCACAACGACAAGGTTATTTTACTCGTAACTTCTCGTATGTTATCCAAGATCGTTCTAATTTTTTAGAACAAAGGATAAAGTAAGATTAACTTAACACAATAAAAAGTGAATTTACTGAGCAATTAGCAAGATTAATGTCATCCTCACAAATCACAATGAACAAGAATATGACTTTCAGATGGAAAAATTCATTAATCCAAACTAAATGGCTTGGCTGTAAAATGTAGGCCAATCAAAAAGAAAGAAGTGGAAAGAGAGCAACATCCAAACAACTAACAATGGCTGGACTAAACATTTCTTTGTCTCTCAAAATCCCACCAAAACCCTCTCTTTCTCCCTCCAAAGCCCTTCACCAATCTTCTCCTTCACGCTTCCCTCCACCCTACCATCTTTCCCATACTGTAATTCTCCACTATTCTTTTCTCTATCAATTTAATTTTGATTTCCCACATTTTATCTTATTCTTATGCTTTAACTTTGTGTTTTTTTCTTCATGAATCAGCAGGAAATTCAGACTTTACAAGTATCTGATAACAAGAAAAATGCAACATTCTTATCAAATTTGGGTTCAGCAAGTTTGATTGCTCTTCTGTCTGCTTCCTTGTGCTTCACACACCCTGCTCTTGCTTTCAAGGTACTTCCTGAATTGAATTATTCTTTGTTTAGGTGCGAAAAGTTATCGTAAGACGGTCTTATAGTAAGACGGGGTTTGGGTATTTTAAGTTGGTATGAGTGTATAAGGTCTTATTGTAGGACGGTCTTACCCAAAACTCGTTATTTGATCGAGGGTATAGGAAAAAGGTGCTTACTTTTTTTGTGATGTTAATGTGGGGAAATAGGGAGGAGGGCCATATGGGCAGGGAGTGACAAGAGGGCAGGATTTGTCAGGGAAAGATTTCAGTGGAAAGACTTTGATTAAGCAAGATTTCAAAACGGTATTCCGATTACTTCTCTACTAGTGCATTTTTGTCAATTGAATAATTTTTATGATACTTTGATATAATGTGGTTGTATAAAGATGAATTCTTTGTGGAAAATGGTTGTCTGATGCAGTCAATTTTGCGAATGGCGAATTTCAAAGGTGCTAATTTGTTGGGTGCTAGCTTCTTTGATGCTGATCTAACAGGTCTTATCCCTTTTCTTTAGTTGCTAATATCATTGTGGAGGTGACAAATTTGTTTCAAATCAAAATTGGTCTGTTGGAATTGTTTTTAGTGTACCATAATCTGTTAGTAATACATTGCTTAGAACTGTTAGAAGTGTGGTAGTAGTATGAGTAGGGTGGGGGTGTATTGGTGTGGGATGGGGTTTGTTGGCTCGGGGCCTCGGGGGTGTGGGATGATGTGATAAACTGGTATTAGTAGTCAGAGGAAAGTCAGACGATAAGTCACCAAGTAGAAAGTCTTTGGTCCATAGCAAACCTAGCCAAAATCAAAGTATGTAATCAACATTTTTGTCCCAAATTGTCCCCTGAACAAAAATGGCTCAAATTTTCGTGGGCGCCGATAGGGATCATAATTTATGTTTTGGCATAATTTTGAGCTAAACAGCTATGATAGGTGTCTCAAAACGGCCAAAAGCACACCCTAACCATTAGAACCTAAATTCTATGATAGGTTCCCAGAGTAGGCAAAAATCTGTGATAGGTTCTTAAAATAGGCGAAGAAGGCCCACTTTCCTCCACAAGTGACGTGCCGAAAGGACTTAACTTCCTCAATAGAGGAACATGCCTTCCGCGCGTCTTTCTCGTGGCGGAAACAAAACTCGGGAATATGCACGATAGCTTCAATAGGTACTGAAAGGGCTTAAAGAACTTCCGTAACAGAGGAACCAGTCCTTACATCTAATCTAACAAGAATACTTCAAAGTCGTCCACAATAAAGTTTGAGGACAATTTGCTACTTTTAAAAAAATTGTCCAAATTGGCTATAAAATGACGTATACAATCTACGAGTTTTGGCCAAATTGGTATCGGAAAAAGAAGAGGTCAAATTTGTGTGGAAGCACCTATAGGTAATATTATGGATTTTACCAAAAGTACTAGAGCAAAAAACCCCTATGCTAGGTCTCGAAGTCTGCAAAAAGCACACTCTTGCCTCAACTCGTAACATGTACCGAAAGGGCTTTAAAAACTTTCTTTACACTAGAATTAGCCCCATATCATGCAAAGATAAGCCATCCAAGGCTGTTTATGGTAAGGTTTTGATAACATTTGGCTACTTAAAAAAAAAAGTTGTCCGATTTGGCTAAATTGAAGTATATAATCCACGACTTTTGGTCCAAATTGATCTCGGAACCAAAACAACTCAAATTTTGCGGAAGCACCTAGCGGTAAAATTACAGGTTTTCGCGAAATAGTAGAGCCAAATTCCTATGCTAGGTGTCAAAATGTGCGAAAAACACACAGACCCTCAACATGTGACGTGTGTCGCTAAAGGTGTTATAAAGCTGTTCTAACACAGGAATCGGCCTTAATATCCGACTACGGTTCTCCAAGGTTGTTCATGGTGAAGTTTTGAATGGCTACTTAAAAAAAAGGTGTCCGGATTGGCGAAGACCAAAGTATATAATCTACGATTTTTGGCCCAAATTGGACTCAGATAAATAATAGCTCAAATTTTTGTGGAAGCACCTAGAACTAATAATATGTGTTTTAACAAAATATTAGAGCCAAAAACCTATGCTAGGTATCAAAGTTGGCAAAAAAACGCACCCCTTGCCTCAACTCGTAACTTGTGCCGAAAGGGCTTAAACTCCTTAAAGTACTTTCCTAACATAGGAATTGACCCTTCATATCCTAAAGGACCCTCCATGGTTGTCCATGGTAAGATTTTGAATATTTTGGTAAAAACTAATTTAATCCACGATCCTTTGAGCAAATTTGTCTTGGATAAAAAAATAGCTCAAATATTTATGGAAGCACCTATAAGTAAGATTATGGGTTTCCTCATAATATTAGGGCAAAAAACCTATGCTAGCTCTCAAACTCTGTGAAGAACGCATGCTATCCTCAACTCGTAACATGTGCCGAAAAGGCTTAAAGAACTTTGCCAACACATGAATTGGCTCTCATATCCTACAAGGGACTCCAACTCTGTCCGTGGTAAGATTTTGAAGTCATTTGGCTTCTTCATAAAAAGATGTCCAAATCAGCCGAAGTACATATATAGTCCACAAATTTTTGCCGAAATTGGTCCCGCAATATATTAGAGCCAAAAACCTTTTTTAGATCTCTAAATCCGGGGGGGGGGGGGACACGGTAGCCTCAACTTGTGACGTTTGACGAAAGGGCTTAGAGAATCCTAACATAAGAATTGGCCCAAATATTCATCAAAGGTATTCCATTTCTGTTCATGGTAATGTTTTGAAGACATTTGGCTACTTCAAAAAAGTTGCCAAATTAACTCAAACTAAGTACATAATACAAGATTTTTGGCCCAAATTGGTCCCGAACAAATAATAGCTCAAACTTTAGTGTAAGCACCTAGAGGTTATATTATGGGTTTTAGCAAAATATTAGAGCCAAAAACCTATGCTAGGTCTCAAAATAGGCGAAAAACGCACTCTAGACTCAAAACTCTTAACATGTCCCGAAATGGCTTATAGAACTTTCCCAACCTAGGAATTGCCTTATATCCTACCAGGATACTCCAGCGCTGTCCATGGTTAGATTTTGAAGTCGTTTGACTTCTTCAAGAAAAGATGTCCGAATCGGCCAAAACCAAAGCATATAATCCACGAAGTTTTGCCCAAGTTGGTCCCGGAACAAAAACAACTCAAAATGTTGTGGAAGCACCTATAGGTAATATTATGGGTTTTAGCAAAATATTAGAGCCAAAAACCTTTTTTACATCTCAAAATTGAGGGAAAAACACACTCTAGCCTCAACTGGTGATGTTTTCCAAAAGGGCTTATAGAACTTTCCTAACACCGGAACCGGCCAAAATATCCATTAACAGTACTTCATTTCTATCCATGGTAAAGTTTTGAAGACAGTTGGCTACTTCAAAAAAAGTTGTCCAAATTGGCTAAATTTGAATTATAAAATCCAAAATTTTTGGCCCAAATTGGTCCGACCAAATAACAACTCAAAATTTAGTGAAAGCACCTAGAGGTTGTATTATGGGTTCTAGCTGTGTATTAGAGCCAAAAACCTATTCTAGGTCTCAAAATCGGCGAAAAACGCACTCTAGCCTCAACTTGTAACATGTGCCGAAAGAGCTTAAAGAACTTTCTTAACACAGTAAATGGCCCGCATGTCCTACAACGATACTTCAAGGTGTTCCATGGTAAAGTTTAGAAAACATTTGGCTACTTCTAAAAAAGTTGTCCGAATTGGGCAAACCGAAGTATATAATCCACGATTTTTTGTCCAGATTGGTCCTTGAACAAAAACAGCTGAAGTTTTTGGTGGAATCACGTAGAGGTAAGACTATGGGTTTTGGCAAAAAATATTAATGCCAATTAGTGCCGAAACCCGATGCTGGGTTTCAAAATCAGCGAAAAACATACACCACATCCAACTGTGACTTGTGCCGAAAGGTCTTATTCCTAACAGAGGAACCAGCCCTAATATTCGACAAGGGTACTCCACGGCTCTTCGTGGTAAAGTTTTGAAGAAATTTGGCTACTTGAAAAAGTTGTCCAAATTGGCTAAAATCAAAGTATATAATTCCACAATTTTGACCCAAATTGGCCCCGTACAAATAACAACTCAAAATTTTGTGGAAGCGCCTAGAGGTAATATTATGGGTTCTAGTAGGATATTAATGCCAAAAACCACATGCTAGGTCGTAAAATCCGCGAAAAACTCCCGCTAGCCTCAACCCGTAATATGTGGCGAAAGGCCTTAAAGAACTTTCTTAACACAGGAACTGGCCCTCATGTCCCACACCAATACTCCCTATTTATAACCCCTACTATGGAGTAAATTCCAGGCAACTACATTGGATAAGATTTGACCCATTTGCCTTTCCCTCCTTCAAAAGTGAGAGTGTGGGCTTGGGAGGGCTATTCTATCACAGAGGGGTTATGTTAACTTATGGATATGCATACTGGAACTCAGAGATCCTTTAGCATCAATCACCCTGATCGCCCTTTAAGCTATTTGTAGTATGATGAGGTCGACGCCTAAGTAGTTACATCTGCTGAAATTGAGCACTTAGTTGCTGGTGCTTGATACTGAAATTGGTTTGCTTCAATTGTCACGTAGCTCAGTGTTTGATGGGCATCGAAATTTGGCTTTCAGTTCACAAGTTTCTGTTATTCAATGTTATTCAGGAGCTGATCTGTCCGATGCTGATCTGAGAGGAGCTGACTTTTCCTTAGCAAATGTGACCAAGGTGTACTATTGACTACTCTTAACTTTTCTTTGTTTAATCCAACTTATAATGGAGGGACACTCATCGATGTTGCAATGACGATGCGATTGCTCGATGTCTTCCGTTTGTGATTTTGTGATATGAAATACTGCATGATTATGGAACGCATGTGAACCATAATTCAAGTTTAACACCAGTGATGATGGTCGATAAAAGCCAATTTTGTAGGCACTTGATTTCTGGTTACTGTAAGCCTATAGGCTACAAGTTTTATGACAATTTACAAGTTTTGTAACTTGTGATTGCTTCTGCAGGTCAATTTAACAAATGCTAACTTGGAAGGAGCTCTAACCACTGGCAACACATCTTTCAGAGGATCAAACATTACCGGAGCAGGTATAGCCCTACAATTGCATATAACGTCATGTGGGTTGTAAATTGTTTGGGCTAATTAACGGGTGGGGGGTGGGCAATGTTGTAAATCTTCAGAGTTCAAACTTTTGCTGCTGCTAGAATGCATGTCTCTGATCTGAATGCATCATCAGTTCTGTTATCCACTACTTATTTTGTAATGCAAATTTGTATTGTCCTTAAGCAATGGCCTTAAATTCAAGTTTTCACAGTTGTACAGAAAGTGTTTCGGCTGTTGACTGCCACAAACACACCCTGAAGTTTTATGTCCCGAATATTTTTTAAATTGCAGAAAACACTGCATGTCGGATCTTTGTTGAAATATTCTATGAGTCTTCTTATCTGATTTGGATAGGATATCTCATGTTATATTATAGCTTTTGGGCCATGCTTTACGGCCAATCGACATTTCCCCTAGCTTTCTTCTAATCAAACTGATGCTTTAGCCACTATTGACAAACAGATTTCACTGATGTGCCTCTGAGAGACGATCAGCGAGAATACCTTTGCAAAGTTGCTGATGGGTGAGATGGTTTCTTTATGACATAGCAATCCACGGGCTCTGTATTACATTGCATTGGACCTGATCTTGCATATTTTCCTTTTCAGGGTGAATCCAACAACGGGAAATGCTACTCGAGAAACTCTCTTTTGCAAGTAGAACCCTGGTACATTCTAGTATTCTACTCAGTGTATTTTTTTGTTGCAAGTTTGTATATTCTGGTACAGCATATGAGAAAATATACGACCTTTCACCATGCACACAGTCACATATCGTTGTGCATTGTAGCTTGTATCGTGTGAGTTGTGACTTATATTATGAAGCGATAGAAGTCACTGCAATTAAATATGTTTCTAGACTACTTGACAATTCTGTTAATGCCCACTGATGAAATATCAACCTTATGTCTTCTGAAAATAGAGCCTTAACAACATTACTCAGTGCCTCAAAACGCTCCCCCTATGGCAAGGTTAGGTAGGATCAGACGTGCACCATTCACCTATGTTTTTTTTTTTTTTTACGAAACCATTCACCTATGTTGATCATATGGAGAAGCTGCTTACAAAAACTAGAGCCTTAATGAAAAAGTTAATTAGGATTGCATTACTTGCATTGTTTGGTTCGATGTGTTTGAAACTTTGAGGCTAACGCAATTGCTGGATCGTGGTATTAATGGTATAGAGCAGTATTAAGAAAAATGAAGAATGCAAAAGAAACCACTTATATTAAGAAAGCAAAACTAAAGCTTTTGGTTTACTTCATTTCAAAGGTAACCAAAGCTAAATCAGAATGAGCTGAAAAGCTTCATTCTTTGATTCTACTGCTACAACGTAAGAGGAGTTCAACCTCCCCTACTAATCATTATGACTTATTTAAAACTGAAAGAGATAGCGGCGGGTTCTTCAGTTGTTCATGCCAGTGGCGTTCTTGACAGCCTCAGCAGCATCCTGTGCCTTGGCCTTCATCTGTGAACCAGCCTGCATCACATTACCATAACGACGAATAATGTCAGAAACACACAGGTAATATTCAAACTGACAAATGATCATAACTCATAAGAATAAGATTGCAATGCCAAACCTCTTGGACTGATTCCTTAGCTGACTGCATCATGTCACTGGCCTTGTCTGTCATGTGGCTGGTCTTCTCCTGAAAAAAACAAATTACGTGTTCAATCATATGATCGTCTTACACAAAACTTACTGAATCTAAAAGAGGAAAGAAACACGAAAAGGGTCAGGTACTTGGATCTTGAATCAAGTTACCTGGGTCTGGGCCTTGGCCTGACCGGCATTGTAGCTTGCGCTCTGGGAGGTGTTCATATTGAGATGTTAAAGTTGGTGTTTCGTGTTTACGAAGGATATGAAAGTTGAAAGTAGATAAAAAGGATGATTCTCAAATTCGAGTATGATAGAAAACAATTCAGAGCTGCTATTTATAATGTTGGGAGATCATCCCTGACCATGAGCTTAACCATGTCTTCCTATGCTAAAATTAATCTCAGCCAGGCCTTGTTAATAGGCAAAACTCGTACTTGATCTTGACTTATTCTGTCATATTGCAAGGAGTATGCAAATATCATGGAGTGACTTTTGAGTTTTTTTGGCAGATATTTGTTCAATTACCAATTCTGAGCCTCTCACTGCAGTATATTTTGCTTCATTGGTCCATCTGGCTCGTCGACAACCACCCGTTATTTTACGACATAATTTGTACGATGTATGTGAGTAGGTCCGAGTAAGATTGGTCGATTTGTATTCATGGATATTATCGATATAAATGAATGACCCTCTTATTATGGGAGGTAGAAATCGACCCTTGCGCCGGAATATAATGAATAGTTGCCTTGCCGACCTTCAAACAAACAAAACTCCGAATGTATCTGATGTATTAGTCTTGATTATGTACATAGGTCTCGGTCGACATTATTTTCAATTATATTGTGATTAATTAATAAGAGGCAAAATGTTTAGGCTTACCAATACAAGTATACTACTATAATGATGACAACAACAACCAACTTTATTTCGTGGCAGATTTTGGGTCGGCTAATATGAGCTGTCATTTATAACCGTCTTGCGCATGCTTAACAATCATTGTTTTTCAAACCGATCATTGACAGGTTTACAAGTAATGACGTTTACATTTGTTCTGAATTGAATAAATCTGTTTTGGACCTTCTTCAAAGTTGGGTTTTCGTTACGCTAGTGATTAAGGGCCTGTTTGGCCAAACTCTAACTTCTGCAGAACTACTTCTCAGAAACAGAGAAACAATTTCTAGAGGAGAAGCTCCAATTTGGAACTTCTACTTCTGAAGAACAAATTTACACTAGAAGTGTTTTTCAGAAACCAGAAACAGTTTCTCAGTTTTGGGTGTTTGGCCAGTTTTCAGTTTCTAAGACCCAAAAACAGTCCAAAAACACTTCAGAAGCTTGGCCAAACACACCCTAAGAGACCAACCTTTCGTCTCCGGCTTTTGAGTTTCAACCAGGTCAAAGGCTGGAACGAAAAATTGGTCAAGTCAATTGCTTGAAAACAGAGATTTTTACCACTGATTCTCATACTATATAGTTTTATCATTATGAAGTTATAAAGTTCGGAGAGCAAACAATCCTAGGTAGTAATCGGACTACCACGGCCGCCACTAGATCCGCCAACGACGACAATGTCGAAACAGCTATATACGCCACTGCGGGGCACTTCCCCATGACCCGGGTTTCATATTTGCGTTCGTCATTCACCCCTTCTTTCCAAACTCCTCTCTACTATCTAAACCAAATGGACGGGATCATGGCGTACACGAGAAGCTGGACCGATAATTGTATGGGTTGGGTGCCACCTTACTCACAGATTTACGTCTCCATTCTGCTGTACATTCAGACTATGAGAGCTATGGAAGCTGCTGGAGTACTCGGCTTTTCGGAATCTTCCTTGGTCTTGCGACAGTTTCTCTCGTGTTACCCTGCTGATACCTTGTGGATTCCTGGTCCACTGGTTAGCTGTTTCAAGAACTTGGCTTCTTTTTCGCCTAACTTGACAGGATTCGGCAATGTGACCCCTGCACTGCCTACAGCACCTAATTGGAGTCGTGCTTCGTGTTATGGCATTCAGGGTCCTGCAGCTACTCATCTGCCGAACATCAGTGTTTTCTTTTTGAGGCTGTACACTGTTTGTGCTGCAGCAGAGCGACAGGACATGACTCAGGGTGTGACTCATACTCGGTTTCATAACGGCACTGATGGGCCTATATACCTGTCGTCTGTGTTCGGCCAAACTTGTGATAACAGTCAGGAGGAGCGCAGAGTTGTCTCTGCACCAGGTTCAGGCCTGGCCTATGCTGGAAACTGCAGGTTATGGCAACAGGCTGCCGAGTCTCTGGAGTACAATGAACTGCCCCAGAATTTGAATCGAGAGGACGGTCCTGATGTGACCAACGACTGGATGTCCTTCCTCCGCCTGGATCATAACTCGAACTGGTTTTCCTATGTTGCTGCAATGATGGCCAAGTACTGTCACTACTGGCGTAGCTCTCGCCTTTTGAGCGAGTGTTCACGGAATGGTTCTGCTGCTGGAGCTGTCTGCTTAAGTGCTCTCCGAGGGTCTGATATTTTCCATTCACCTAAGTGGAATGCAGGAACCGAGGAAGGCGACTCTACTGAGCATGGCAACGCTAACAAGAGAGGCCACTATTCTCTCTATCGCTCTGCAGAGTTGCTCTTCAATGCTGAAGTTGCTCTGAGGGCATTCCTGAAACAGACAGGCTTGCTGCCGCCACCCACCACTACAATCTCATCCCAAGGCGCGCTGAGCCTGGAGACTATCGTTTTGGGCCATTCTGGACTATCACTCCCTCCACTCACAAGACACGAAACATCTCGGTGTATCAAGGTGTGCGTTCAACCATTCACATCGTCTACCACGATGACCCGGCACTGTATGATTCCGATGATTGAGAATCTTGGGCTTGTAGGAAAGATCAGCAGGGATTTGGGTCTCATCTCCCTCTCTGCCCTTTTCCAAGTCTCTTCATTGAGAAACTGTCAAGCTGTCTATTTTTTCGATTTAGTGGTCTCGTTTGATGTAACATTTGCAAGCTTTAGTCACAAGTATTTCTAGAGTAAGACTGTCTGCCTCTATCGTAAGAGCTCCCTGTAGTGGTTAATTGGTTCACTGATGCTACTTTCGTGGTTGTATAATGGGTTGCAGATCAATGCTCGCAATAGTTAGAATTAAATCAAATTTTTCTCCTCAAAACGGTATTAGAGCATGAAAACACACTTGTACAGTCGACTATACAGTTTTGCTGCGTATAGGCTCGAGAACTCCATGAGCACATTACATAACCATAACAATGAATGATCCACAGATGCAGGCCTCAGGAAACATAATTCTATTTCACTGTCATGACAACTGCTGCGGGGCGGACATTATGTACAGAGTACAACGATGTTTCTGTTAAGATATCAAAAGCTATTGCAGCATGCTGCAGGTCATACATTCTTATGGCCGGTTGACAGAATTACATGAAAGAGAGGGCTGTCAAATAGCCTGTAGAAGTATGAACCCAACCTCACTAACTTCTAAGTCAAGTTTTGGTTTTCCACTTGCAACTTCGCCCACAATGCAGGGCAACTCTGATATTATAGTTCATACAGTACATAACAACAGCTATTAGCTAACCTCTATATAGACATGGCTTCCCTTGGTTTACAGCTCCTTATGTTCACTTTCATGTTACTATTCACAGTCCAGCTATTTGTAATCTCACAGCACTGTCTTCGTGGCGCCTGTTCACCAAATCGCATCAGACATGTCAGTATTCAAACAAGGGTGTAACATACTCGTGATTCTTCTGTTTCAAATAAACAAAGAGAAACACCAATGAAGCAAAGAGATCAAACATCGTCGCATTTGAAAACAGACTAATCTGAATATTGCATGCAAGTTTTGACAGTTTTGTAAAACCAAGTTCTGTGTGCGACTGATAAAATGATGGAAAACAAACCTTCAGCCAGTGGTCAGGGCTAGTCTTTGTGGCAGTCACTGTAATTTTCTCCACAGATGTCGCGTACTTGTAAGCGATTTGCTTACATTTATCTCCAACCTCAGTCGCAGGAACCCTCTTGTAAATACTCAAGGTCTTGCCTTCACCAACATCCTGAACTTGGTCTAGGTAATACATAATAGGCCTCTCACATGGATCATCCTTCAGAGGACGGGTATTAAACACAAAAGGCCCCTCTCTATGACTGCGCCAAGTACGAAATGTTTGGAAAGGCGTACTCAGCACTCTGGATGAAACTAAGGAAGGATATAATTGGGCCGTATATCCCCATGCAATCGAGACTGACCATTTCCGTTTGTGATCATAGCAAAAACTCTGCTGTACAGTAAGCCCAGGGTCAATGCGGTATGACTGCATCAGCTTTTTTAAAGAGTCCAACTGGGTTTGGCCTGGAAATAATGGCTTTACAGAGTCAAGATGGTGTAGCGACACCAGTGGAGCCAGGGGATGTGCTGCTAGGAGGCCGTAAGGATCACCTCTAACGTCAAGCTGTAAAATGAACATATATCATTACATTAAGATGAGAATGAAAACTGAAACCAAAAACTTCAGAATGTTGGGTTAGGGCCTTAGAAGGACTGTGTTCTGGCATTTGCATAAACAAATCATTCAATCGGGCCTTGAACACTTATTATGTGAAGTTCAACATTTGTTTCGCTATTTTCTGAAGTATAGAACTAGTACTAGTAAACTACCACTATTCAGCTAATACTGGATGATTCAAACAGATGGCTCAAAGCCGTTTATTCTTCATTCTATTTTTTATCTAACAAAACCGGCAGATAGTAGGAGTAGCACATGCGGAATAATTTCATAATGTTATAAAAACCTTCTAAAGATACAACAGAACTTTAAATCTAGGCACATTTAAAGGGCTCAGCTTGTTGCTGCCTGCAATCAGATTGCAAAACCAAAGATAAACCAGAACAGCTAAACAAAAAACTAACCAGACTAACCGACCAAAGAAGAAAATATGGGAATGTAAAAACCAAAGTCCAAAGGAAAATATGGGAATGTAAAACTCATCTCCCAAAAGAAACATAGTTTCAGCATAATTTCGATAATACAACACTAATCATGATTCATGAGCCACACAGGCCTTAATCTTGCAAACCAATTGAAATTACTGCAATATATTAGTACTACTATACTAAACAGGCAGTATCAGACCACCTGAACTCAACAAAAGCTGGCAATATGGAATTTTAATGGAGTAAAAGAATAGCCACAATAAAATTCAAAATCATTTCCACCGTCCAATTTGGCCATGGAAGTGGGGTTAGGTTCCCTCCGAAAAGGACAGGCACAAACATATGAAAAAGTCCCTGAATCTAGTACACAACATTTAAGACCTTAATACGGAGTATGTTAATACACGCCACTCTATTTCATCGCACTTAAATATTTTCCTCTTATTTACCCCCACCCCGTTTCTTGTTACTCGGTATTATTTCCAAGAGTTTGTTAGTGACACTATCATGACACTCAATTTCCACTCCAAAGTCAACCATGTCACGAAGAGGGACATAAGGTGAATGTCACATTGTCATGTCTCACGAGTTCTCATCGCAATATTAGGTGAACGACAAGCTCTACTCCTTTTAACTTGTCCTATGACACTATTGAGTCATTTACTTGCAAAGTGGACTGTAATTTCATTTTAGAAATCATGAACTTTGTCCACTTTATTTACTAGGGTGCTTTACTTACAATAAATTATCATTCATGTCGACACTAAGCAACGACTAAAGGTTGTTAAAAAAGCATAATCTTGACTCTACATGGCTCTTTCGGGTTGGGCAGGCGCCTTCCCTTAGATTAAAAGTCATACCAAGTCCTTTCATGTAGTCATGGTCATCCGATCCGAAAACCGACCCATACTGACTGATAATTTTGGGTTCAAGTCATGAAGTTTTGACCCTAAACCCGAATGGACCAATTGAAATACAGCTAAAGTCTCCATTGGAAAACCCGAAACCCAAAATTATCAAATGTGACCCAACTGACTCCGATAGACTGAATGATACAACGTAAAGCTAAATTCTTGCCATCTTTCTTGTCAAGTGAGAAAAGATTGAAAATTCTACACCCAAAACAAAGCTCTAATTAAACAACTAAAAATAGTCTAGGTTCCGATTCTATCAGCCAGAAACACCGTCCATGAATTAAATGGAGGACGCTAAGTTGACCGTCGGAGTTACTCGAAAACAACCTCTCTTAACTCGCTATCAAGACACTGGGGTAACGTTATAATTATAATCGAACTTTACACAAACAAAGCTACAAAATGTGGTTGACTGACATCGTAATCTTCACAATTCACACCTACTACTCACATATACATGTCTCATGTCTGCATGTGAGTATGTGACACATAATAGGATGACCAACTTCAACTATTACCTTAAAATTAAGTAAAAAAGAAACATCACATTTTCACATGTATCCGAACAAACTAAACCGCTTCTCCAAAAGCAAAGAGACAAATCTTTCGTTGGCTTCACCAATACGTGGCGCATTCCCACTAAAACCCGCCTGCTGCCCGGAACAGCCTGCACGGCCGCACTATGCCAACATTTATCCTACCGTTGCCTCAAAACGTAACAAAATCAACCAACCCAAACTCACTTAAACTACCGAGTATCGACACTAGTTTTGTCCCTTTTTGCACCAGAGACTTTAAACGAGTTTCAAACCCAGGTCATGAGTCCTCGTATCAATATAACATCTACAACATACTAGTACACGATTATTTCATCATCCAAAGGTTCCTGACTATAACGAGATAAATAAAAACGACCAATTAAAGATCATATCAACCCAACATTTCCACGTGCTTAACGAATAATTGGTCTGAAATGTCACTAGTTCTAAACAACTGATACTATTTACGAGTAAACTCTGACCGAGTATTATAAACAGTAATGGGGCACCATTATCACCATTTTTGCACATGATCTTCCCAATTGCAAAGCATTACTCTTATTATTCTAAGAAATTACTACTCTAATCATCATCACCAAAATAGCTTAATTTAACTAATTAAAACCTCTCAAATATTAAAATATTTTAACATATTCTCACTCGTATCAGTTTTCCTACAGCCAACAGTGTCGCGGCTCAGATCGTTTCACGTCTCCCAACCAACTTTTTGTAATTTTCTTATTATTATAAAACGATTATATCATAATTAAAATATTACCTGGTGAAAACCGGGTTCACGAGTAAGAGGAACACCAAGCTCAGAAATACAAGCGGATACTTTCTCATCGGACCCGTAATAATCATGGTATCTTCCTATACACGCATCCAATATCCCGACCAACTCACACGCTAAAGGATAACTCACGGCGAACCCGCCACCGCCAAACGCCGTCTCGTACCCGTGCATCACGTCTTGCTCCACGCTTTCGCTGTTTCCGCCGACGAAGTACATCCGCCGGTGATCGTACTTCGACAGCACCGCCGCCAAGTTCGCCGGAAAAAACACCGTGTCGTCGTCCCCCATCACAAACCACCGCACCTCCGGCAACCCCATTTCAAAGCTCTCCTTTAATATCCGCGCTATTCTGTCCGACGGTTTCCTCGACTTCTGAGCCCATTTTGGCCCGGACGAGACCCGGTACTCCTGCCCGGTTGATGATTCGGGTTTTAGGGTTTGTTCCGGGTCCGGGTTCGGGTCATGGTCGAGCCAGACGAAGCCACGTGTGAGATTCGACCACCAGAGTTGAGAGTATTTCCGCCGGTCAGGCCACGTGGCGGCGGACCCACTGAGTGAGAATATGATATGATCGGGTCGGGTCGGGGTGGGTTTCGGGTCGGAGAAGTTGGGTCGGCAACCGGGTGGGAATGACGGGGAAGAGGAAGTGGAGGAGAGGGAGAAGAAGCGTGTGGCGGAAGTGACGGAGGAGGTGGTGGTGGAGGAGAAGGCGGCGAAGGCGACGAGGGAGATGGAAAGGATGAAGCAGAGTGTTAAAGAAGCTTTAGTAAGGCGGAGGAGGTGGTCCCAGTGCGGCGGTTTAGTGGCGGAGGTTGATACTTCCGGCGATAAAAAGCAGGGGAATTTCATGGGTTTTTTGTAATTAATTTGATGTTGAGGGTGATTGTTGGTATTATTATTACTAGTATGAAAAAATGTGAATGAATTTGACGGTTTGAACTTTAATGGTGAGGGTTTTTGTTGGCAGGAGAGAGAGAGAGAGGGGGACGGTTAAGAAGAAGAAAAGGGGGGAGAAATTAAATAGTTACCGTTTTGGTTTGATTTTTCAAAAGATTTTATTAAGAGGAGAGAAATTACCAAAGTGGGGTTGAAATTGTTGATACTTTGGATTTGGAAATTTGGAATGTTGGATGTTGAGGTTTGTGTGAGCGTGAGCGTTACGTTTCGTCTCTGGAAGTGGAATTTTTCGGGGGGAATGAGGTTAAGGTTTGTAATTTTAGGAAAGTCAAATAATTTGATTTGAGAAAGTATGATTTTCTGAACTTATTTATAATGTGTTATTGGATTGTATGCTTGAATTGTAGATTTTGACATCACTACGTAATATCCTTTCTATTTTACTCGTTAATTTATCCTGAAAGTTAATAGCAAAAGAAATTGATTGAGAGGATAGTCTGGTGAGTGAGTGATGACTCATGCCTCATGAATACCAAAGGTAAAAAAAAATATCAATGTGTATGTTTAGTTTTTAGGATGCATTCGAACAATTGTTGTTAACATGGCATCGGTATAATGTACATTTTGAACATTGTTAATTGATTTGTAGGAAACATTCACTGCTGATGTCATTGTCACCTCATTATTACATGTGTTTGACTATATAAAAAATGAAATTGTGAAGGCTTGAACCTGTAACCTCAGAGTTACAATTATAACACTTTCACCACCAAGGCAACTGAGTTTTTTGATATTTTTATTAACAAAGTTATATATAAAGGATTTGAGATTTTAGGAGATA
>JBBYHQ010302534.1:0-19067 GCA_038382645.1 Spergularia azorica | reverse complement strand
CCCTTGGTAGTGCACACCAAGTTCGCATGCTTGGAGGATGTATTGAGAAGCCTGGCACAAATCAAGAAGTCAGAAAAGCAGTGAAAACGAGACCCGGACAAAAAGATAAGGAATAAGGGATCTTGGAACACTTACCTTGGCCAACTCATGAAGGGCCGTAGCAAAAGGGGCCCTCACAGACGCCCCCTCGCCAGCTAACCTATCCAAAGGTGGGATTGACCCCCGGAGCAACCTCTATCCAAGGTTATTTCCTTGCGAGGGATCAGAAAGCCGAAGGCAGTCGTGAGGGTATACTTCAGGAGTCGGCTGCCAGAAAGAAGGACCATAACCAGGATTGGGAATGTGATGAGCCCGAGCGACAAGATAAGCAGGCAATTCCACAACCTCTTTCTACACGAAGACACCAGTTTGCTGAGAGTTGTAGCCTTCGGAACCCGAATCCATTAGGTTGTGAAAACCGAAGCCAGAGCCTTCAGGGTGATCCAGCTCGCGGCACACACTTAAAAAATTATAGGCATCCGAGGCCGGCAAAACCGTGTCCGAAGCCGCCTTTAGTTTCTTGTTAGAAGGGGGCACGCCGAAACTGTCAGGAACAGTCTCCTCCGGGAGGTCCAATTTCTTGAAACCAGGGGTGGGAATGGTGATTGGCTCCTCCTCTCTCAATCTCTTAGCAGATATAACATCACCCACCTCATCCGCGACATTGTCGAAGGCATCGGCTAGAACCGACGGTTGTGCAGGTTGAGACTCAACAACTTGCGGGGTTCCCCCAGCCTTAG
This sequence comes from Spergularia azorica, assembly GCA_038382645.1. NCBI lineage: Eukaryota > Viridiplantae > Streptophyta > Magnoliopsida > Caryophyllales > Caryophyllaceae > Spergularia > Spergularia azorica. The sequence continues at coordinate 18,288 of JBBYHQ010302534.1, read as the reverse complement.
CCTTCTTCCGGAACCTTGGCATATCGTCCGAAGGAAGATCTTCTATACTCCAGACCTTAGCAAAATCCATAAGTGATTTGTTGAGATCCTTCCTCGAAGGGGCTTCGGGAATAGCAATGATAGCAGTCCGGTCTGGGTTAAGGTTCAGCTTTCGCAAGGCCTCGTCGCTCCACTCATGTGGCTTCGTTCGACCTAATCCAGTCATCAAAAGCTAAGGTTAGAAAGGGGTGAAAAGACATAGTCACAAAAGCAAGATGAAAGAAGACCCCTCCCGACCGATGTACCTGATTCAACGGCCGGGACAAGCCCTCCGGCTACTAGCATGTCCTCGGTGGAAATTACATCGAAGTGAGGCAGCCATGTTTTGGGGCCAGGATACTTCCCTGACCCAAAAGTGTCAAAAAAATCGAACGCCCTCATCTCTTGGCGGGACAGCTTGACTGCTCGGGCCCCCTTCTGAGACTTCTTCTCATCCCCTGTGACAAGGAAGGGATTCACCTCTGGCACGAGGAGACACGACAGAGGGTAGGACTCCGGGACCCGAAGCCACAAGAAGCGATCCTTCCAGTTCCTAAGGCCCTCCAATCGAGGGTACACAGTTGTTTTGCCCTGCCGAATGCTTAGAGAATACCATCCGGTGGTGATGCCGCCATTCTTCTGAAAGTGGTGGAGGTGGCGGAAAAGGTTGAGTGTCAGAGGAAACCCCTTGAAGGAACACACCCAAATGAAAGAGATGATGGTACGAATGGCCATCGGAGTCACCTGGCAAAGAGCCCCCTTGAAGCGGCTCATAACTTCAACCACGAAGGGGTGCAGGGGAAATCGAAGCCCCCACTCAAGGTCGTGAAGATATACAGCGGTGCACCCCCTCGGAGGATAGGCAACTCTGTCCCCTTGGCCGGGCAGAATCAAGGAGTAGCCTTCGCCAATGTTGTAGATCTTATTAGCCACGTCCACCGCGCGAAAAAGGATCATCTTCTTCAACCACGAGAGGTCCGGTTTTATCCCCATTAGATTGTGAAAATAGTGCTCTTCCTTCGTGTTTAATACCTCAATGGGGCCACGGCTAGAGATGGGGGTAGCATCAATCGCCGCCACTGAAGAAGAAGGGTTGACGTCTGGGGCTCCCACGGCCGCACCTTCACCTTCACCACCCTCTCCCTCACCCTCGCTGCTAACGAGGTCGTACTGGGTTGGCTTGCCTTTACTTTTTGTTCTCAAGGCGCACTTCTGAGTGCTAAGCCGCCTCCTTGAAGGCGGCGGAGCGGCCTTTAGAATCCGTTCACTAAGCGGTTGATCATCCAAATCACCGGAAAGATTCAGAAACCGACTCGGAGTTCGGCTAGGGGCTCTCCTCCGGTTCAGAGCAAGAGCGCGGCTCGACTGAGTCGTTTTAGGAATCAGAAACTTGGGACATTTTAGCACCGAAATATAAGAGGGAAGATCGCGGTAGAACTCTCCTCTTTGATCTCTCCACGCAACCCTAAAGAAAGAGGAAGTAGAAAGGAAAAGGGAGAATTTTGGAAAAGGGGTGGAAATGATTTGTTGATCTCCAAACCCCCTATTTATTCCCAAGAAAACCAGCAGTTACAATAAGGGGGGGGGGAATAATATCCGACAAACTGCCTTCCTACACTTGGCGGAGGTGGTTGGCAACCTCTTTCCTTTTTATTTTTGAATTTTCCCGCTTCCGTAGATTGGTTGAGGCTCGTGAAACCAAACCCGTATCCAACAGATTTGGTTTGGGGCTCAACAATCGGGCCAGGCCTATGTTTGGGCCCAGTGTAAAAACAGGCCCAATAACATTGGTTGAGGGAAGATGGTCAAGTAGGCCCATAAGGATGAATACTACAACCCACAAAAGTCTTAAAGGAGACCCGTGCAAGGCCCGGGAATCCAAGGAGGAAAACTATAAATAGCAAGCTCCCCCATTTGGAAAGGTAAGAGTGAGAGGGAGGAACAAACACATTAAAATTACTCAAGACTTAAAGAAGAACAAATCTAACTTAAGCTTCGGAGGGGGGATCTCCGGACAAACCCCCGGAGTTAGTGACCCGTTTTCCTTGTGCAGATTCCAAGTCGAAGGCTCTTCTCGGGATTCTCCCCTTAAATCACAAGTATTCAACTGTTGTCATTTTTGACCCAAACAGAGTGTAAGGAGAGACTTCCATGAGGCAGAACAGTCTTGAGCTGGTTCAACATTCAAAAAGTCCAGCTTCTTTAAGTAGTATTCTCCAACCCATCTACACCAAACATTGTTACTGCAGTTCAAGAGCTTAATAATCCAGTTAGAGTAGATAGTTTGGTTCCAACTTAACACCTCCTTTATGCCAAGCCCACCTTCCCTCTTAGGAGAGCATATTTCCTTCCAATTTATGAATGGAAGTCTACCTTTTTTCTCATTTATTCCCCAAAAAAAATTCCCTGCATAGTCTGCTGATCTTTTTTAGCACCACCACGTGAAGAAAGAGTACTGAGCCCTAGTAAGTCTGAATTCCAAAAATGACTGAGTTGTTTTGATCTCTTAGCTTTCTGAAAAGGTATAGCACATAAAAATTGAGCTTCGTTTGCACCTTCTAACAGGCTTTTTAAACCGAGTGCCAAACCTGAAATTCTTGCGCCTGAATTATTGGTCTATTTCGAACTTCGAATTTGTTAACACCTTGATTCTGCATCACCAACATTCTCAAATACTTAAGTACCCTGGAAGATCTCACTCCTACAATTTATTTCATAGCCACGCTTTTGGCAATTTGGACACATAGAAATGAAATTGCATTCAAAGAAGCTAAACAACAACCATCTTCTATTCTAACCCACTTTTCATATATTCTTAAATCTCACCAAATTTTCTCGGATCAGAACTCCCAAAAGAAACCAACCTCCTACTCTCATTCACCTGCTCAAAACAACTTCACAATCGACAACACCTTAACCAATGCAGGCTGCCCTATTGTTTCCAGTTCTTGTAATAAGGGATCAAAAAAGGGTTTTTGTCACTACTCATGGCACACATTTGGCACAACTCAAATCTGACACAAGAGAAGGTCGAAATGCTCATTCTTTTTCTTCAATGCGACAACCCTTTAAGATGCTCTCAGATGGTCGGAAGATCAGAATATGGCAGTAGATTGTTTTTCCATACCGTCAAACACATAACAAGAAAACAGGCAAAATGCGACCGCCAAAATCGGTCGCAAATTGGGGATTATCGATCGCATTTTGGCATTTGCGACCGATATGGGTGGTCGCATAAACCTTGGCCGCATTTCCAAAAACTGCGACCGTTTTTAAGTCAGTCCCAATATTTGCGACCTATATGCGACCGATTTGGTGGTTGCAAATATGCGACCGAAATCGCGACTAATTCGGTGGTGGCAAACATGCGACCGAAAATGCGTCCGATTCGATGGTCACAATTGTGTGACCGCAAATACGACCGATTTATCTGTCGCAAATATGCGACCTAAAATGCGACTAACTTCGGTTGCAAATTTGCGGCTGATATGCGACCAAAATCGGTTGCAAACAAGCGACTATGGTGGCACGCAAGTTATGAGACAATTACGTTGTGGGTATTTCGCTTCTAGCTCATCAAACCTGTGGTGCCGATCCAAAATTATTAAAATGTATGTATATTAAATATAATATAAAGAATGATCTCAAATTGTGCCGATCAATATAAAGGACCTCAAATTGTGCCTTTATTAAAAGAAGGACCTGTAGTACAAATATGTTGCACACAGAAAAATTTATCCAGTAATACAATATGCATGTTTAAAAACATTGTCTTAAGCTATAATAAGTAAATTAAAGCAGCCTCAAGTTGAAGGGTCATGATTCGGAGTCGTACGAGGTTGTAGGACCAACAAATGAATCATTGGTGCCGATATCACTACTGCTATCATCTGGAACCGAAGTCTTGTATTTTTTTCAAGTCTCGATGACCATGAACATTCTCAAGCATCTCCAACACCTTCGTAATTTTACTGTCGTTAGGCACGACATAATCTCTAGATCGGTGATCCGTGTAAGAAGAGATGGGGAGCTAGACATCGAAGCTTGTGATGATCGTGTAGATCTCTTTGGGAAAAACAATTCTCCAGCTCTCGCAAGACCCTGGACAACACATTTTTTTATGACCACCAACCACTTCGTAAAAAATTCATCTGGGGATTTGTCAATTCCTCCTTTAGAACATTCATCCACAGCGTTGTTATAAATTTCTTAAACATAAGTAACATTTAAAACGATATTAACAGTCACATCTACTATAAAAGATAAAACTGTCTACAAAAAATTCAGCAGCATTTCCCCTATAATTGCAAAAACCAAATTTCAACAAGATGCATGTAGATACATAGATAAATCCAACTCCACAAGTCTCATCCACACCATAACCAACTTCCATCATGTTTCACACAACCAACAAATCACCACACAACCAAGTGTATAACTTACCATAATCGCATTTACTTTTCTCTTCAACAATAAAATCCGATCACCACCTTCTTTAGCGGCAAGCTATGAGCTCTTACGTACATTTATGGGGCAGAAGGTCTACAACACCATCCTTTTCCTTAGTGTGTAAAAACAATGGTGACACACATAAATTCAAATAGTTAACGATATCAGATTAAGAGGTGTAAAGTTCAATACGAAAAAGGTAAAATCATTATCCGTAATTGGCAAACCAACACCTGAATAATAGTTCAGAACCACCATCATTGCGACTGCTGCCTATATAAGCAGCATGCTAAATTCCGAAAGAATAACATAAAAATAAAAAATGAGAGAGTGTAGGGAAATGCGATTTTGAGGCGATTTCTCAGACGATTGATCCAGCCATGGCGCGGTCAAAATCATCTGGCAAATCACGCTCTAGATCTAGTAAGCAATCTAACAAGAGGAAGTCTAAGCAAATCATAAACAAAAAAAATGGGCCGAGTTCGTCGGATGCGCATAAGTATAGGAAAATTTCTGAGATTCAAGGTATTCCACCTTGGAATCTATCTGATGAGGATGATGAGGATATGAGCCAGGAGGATGGAACTGAACCAGAGGAGCTGCCTAGCATAGAAGAAGAGAATGAAGAGATTCCTGAGGAGCAGGCTGATAACAATGATTGGCAATTGGTGGTAAGAAATCGATCAGGTAATGTTTCTATCCCTAATTCAGAGCAATTTCAATCGAATTCTGGTCCAAAGATGATGTCTTTATCTAGTGAGGATGTTCATGAGAATAAACAATACTGGAAGAATGCAATTGTTTGCTTCGCACTTGGTGCCAACCCTCCGATTGAGATTATGGAAGGATATTTCCAACGAATTTGGGGGAAAAGAGGGCTGGACAAAGTCTCGTTTCTTCCGAATGGAATGTTTGTAGTCAGATTCAAAACCCTAGAAGAGAGAGATCTTGTCATAGCATCAGGTCACTATCTTTTTCATAACAAGCCTATGATTGTTAAGCCATGGTCAGAGGAATTAGAAATGTCTAAATCTGCGGTTAAGACTGTGCCCATATGGATTAAGTTGATGAGACTAGAGCTTAAGTTTTGGTCAATTAACTGTATAAGTAAGATCTCAGGTTTGATTGGAAAATTTATAAGATGTGATAAGGCCACTGAGGATAAGAGTAGATTGGGGTATGCTAGGGTCATGGTTGAAGTGGAAATTGACCAGGAATTCCCTAACATCTTGAGGTTTGGAGATGAAAATGGAAAAATTGTGGAACAAGTGGTTGATTATGAATGGAAGCCTACCTTGTGCAAGATTTGTAAGAGAATTGGGCATAACAGTGAGCAATGCAAAAGGAAACCAGGAGTGAGACAGGAGTGGAGACCAAGAGAGAAGCCTGTTGAGAGACCAAGGGTGCCTCAACAAGTATGGAGACCTGTCCAAAATCAGCCCACTCAGAATCCTGCTTTTGTTGCTCCACCAAATGCTGCTAAGCTACTAGGGCTGGTTCTATTGTTAACTCAACATCTCAAAGACAGCTAGTGCTTACTCCACAGACAACAATAGTTCAGCAAAATATAGAGCAAGGTATTACTTTTGCTTCAATTGTAAGAGGAGTACAGAGGAATGATGATGGAATTGGTAATGAGGGTCATGGTCAAGTTGACATGGCTAGTCTAGGAGTATGGAATGTTAGGGGCCTAAATAGTCTAAACAAACAAATGGAGGTGAAAAGATTCATACAAAGAAATAATGTCGGACTATTTGGGCTCTTAGAAACTAAGGTGAAATCTAGTAATAGAATTCACCCTAGTTTTTGTGAGAATTGGAGCATTTGCACTAATAATAATAAACATCCTGGGGGTAGGATTTGGCTTATTTGGGATCCTATTAAGTATAATATGCATATTCAGGTAGTGACTTCTCAAGTTATTCATGGGGAAGTGCAGCAAGTAGGGAAACAGGAGAATTTTGCAATAACAAATGTGTATGGACTGAATGATGCAAGGGACATAGTTGGGCTGTGGAATAAATTGAGTCAGATTCATCATAATATGAGGGGAGCTTAGCTGATATGTGGTGACTTTAATAATGTGCTCTATACTAGTGAAAGGATTGGAGCTCCAGTTATACATGCAGAAATTAGAGATTTCCAAAACTGTGTTCAGAAATGTGGATTAAATGACTTGAAGTCAAGTGGATGTTTCTACACATTGGAATAACAATCAAGATGGTGACAAGAGGGTTTTTAGTAAAATAGATAGGGTCATGAGCAATGATGATTGGATGCTCATATACCCAGACAGTAATGCTCACTATCATCCAGAGGGGCTTTATGACCACATCCCATGCATTGTAGAGCTTCAAAAGGAGAGGAAGATGGGACATAGAAGCTTCAAGTACTTCAACATGTGGAGTAAGATACCAGGGTTTGAGCAGATAGTCAGAGATGTGTGGCAAACAAATGCACAAGGTTCACTCATGTTTAAGATTATTCAGAAACAAAAAGCTTTGAAAAAACCACTTAAAAAGTTGAATCAAGAGAGGCTGGCTAATATAGAAAAGCAGGAGGCAAGAGTTTACTTTGAGCTGATTGAGATTCAGAGGCAACTACAGAATGATCCCAAAAATGAAGACATCGAAGGTAGGGAAAGACACACTGCTGAGCAATATAAATATCTGGCTAAGGCCAAGGAGAGTTTTCTTAGACAGAAAGCAAAGTCAGAGTGGCTAAAAGAAGGAGATGATAACACTAGCTATTTTCACTGTGCCATTAAAGCTAGAAGAGTAAGAAATTCAGTGAATCAAATCCAAGACATTAAAGGAACAGAACAAAGAGAAGAGGTGGGTATTCAAAGTGCTTTTCTGGAGTTTTACACTAATCTGCTAGGCCAAGACACAACCTACAGCAGGGTTTACATTCCCACTGTGAGAAAAGGCAAGGTGGTTACTGATGAAATGAAGGAAAGAATGTTAAGACCTATTACCAAGGAAGAAATTAAAGCAGCAATGTTTGACATTCCAGGAAGTAAAAGCCCGGGTCCAGATGGGTTAACAAGTCAATTCTACAAGGACACTTGGCACATAGTTGGGGAGGATGTTTGTTGTGCAATCAGCAATTTTTTTGAGGAAGGGAAGCTGCTCAAACAGGTGAATAACACAATACTCACTCTAATTCCCAAGGTCTCTAACCCTACCTCTGTGACATAATTTAGACCTATAGCTTGTTGTAATACATTGTATAAATGTATTTCAAAGCTGATTTGTAGCAGATTAGGGGAGGTTTTACCTGAGATCATTAGTGATAATCAAGGAGCTTTTGTGAAAGGTAGGGATATTGTTGAAAATATTATGGTGTGCCAAGACATGGTGAGGAAATACAATAGGAAAGCCATATCTCCTAGGTGCATGCTAAAGGTTGACTTGAGAAAAGCCTATGACACTGTGGAATAGAGCTTTGTGAAGCAAATGTTAGAAGCTCTCAACTTTCCACAGAAGATTATTGAGATAATTATGGAGTGTTTATGCTCATCCTCTAATACCCTCTCCCTAAATGGATCAAATTTTGGCTTTTTCAAGGGGAAGAGAGGTCTGAGACAAGGTGACCCAATGTCTCCCATCCTGTTTACCATTTGTATGGAATACTTGACAAGAGTTCTTAGGAGGGTGGGAGAGAACAAAGACTTTAGATTTCACCCACAATGTGGAGCTATTAAGCTGACTCATCTGTGTTTTGCAGATGATTTATTGCTTTTTAGTAAGGGTGAAGTGAAGTCTGTCTTTCTTTTGCTGAGAGCTTTTGCAACTTTCTCCAAAGCTTCTGGTTTAACCATGAATCTAGCAAAATAAGACATTTATTTTGCTGGTGTAAATATACATGTCAGGAGAGAAATAGTTGAACTATCAGGATGTCTAGAAGGAGCATTATCTTTCAAGTACTTGGGGATTAAAGTTACTGTTGGTAGATTATCTGTGCTTGATTGTAATATCGCCTAACAGAAAAGATTGTGAAGAGGATTAGGAACATTGGAGTGAGGAAGCTATCCTATGCAGGTAGGTTAACTTTGGTGAAAGCAGTTCTTGGCAATTTGAATGCTTATTGGGCAAGAATTTTCTTGATTCCAAAAACTGTCCTTAAAAAGATAGATGCTGCCTGTATGAACTTTTTATGGGATGGATCAGAGCATATGGTTAGAGTTCCTTTGGTGTCTTGGGAAAACACTTGTAAACCAAAAGAAGCTGGAGGACTGGACATTATAGATATTTACTTGTGGAACAAAGCCAGTATTGGGATGTATGTGTTTTGGATTTTCAGCAAAGCTGACTCCTTGTGGATCAAATGGATACACTGTATATATTTAAAGGGAGCACAATGGGATACATATGTCCACCCTGAAGATTCCAATTGGTACTGGAAAAAAATCTGCAAAGTGAAGGAAATCATGCAGTGTTATAGCAGCTCCTTGGACATGGCAGGGTACACTGTATCTAAGGGGTACAGATGGCTTAGAGAAGATCAGGAGAGAGTAAATTGGGACAAAATTGTTTGGAGTAGACATGTTATGCCTAGAACAAGCTTTATAGCTTGGCTGGTTGTGAAAGGAAGGCTGCAAACCAGAGATAAGCTGAAGAAACTTGGCATAATTGATGGAGATGAGTGATTGCTCTGCCATAATGATACAGAATCGCATGACCACCTGTTTTTTTATTGTGTATATAGTAAGAGGTGTGTTAATTTGATGAAAAGGAGGGTGGGCATAGATTTCCCACCTGGAAACCTGATCCAGTGGTGCTCAAGCAGAAGATTTAACTCCAGACTCAGAAAGCAAATCACAGGGGCCATTGTGTGTGGTTTGATATACTACATTTGGTTCTCGAGAAACAAATGCAGGTATGATTTATGTATGTGGCACCCGGAATATGTGATTCAAAAGACTTGTATGGAACTTAGAATTAGATTAAGAAGAGTAGTGCAAAATCTGAAGAGAAAAGATATGGAATGGCTAGAAAGCATTAGTTTGATGTAATTTTGTTTGGTTTGGAATGTTTCAACTGGGGTATGCCCCTTTAAACTTGTATTTTTTTTTTTTTTTTTGGCAAAATGTAAACCAAAGGAATGTGGAGGCCAAATATAGCTGGTGGATTCATTCCAAAAAAGACCATTTGTGGGTTAAATGGGTGAATGCTGTGTATCTTAGAGGGCAGAATTGGGCCAACTATAACCCCCCTGTGGATAGTAGTTGGCATTGGAGAATACTGTGTAAGGTAAATAAGAAGATGGAGGCAGGCTTCCAGAATTCTCAATGGCTCATGACAAACAAGGATTATATAGGCAAAGAGGGATATAATTGGTTATATGGAGATATCCCTAAGATCAGATGGTGTAAGCTGGTCTGGTGTAGATACACTATTCCTAGACATAGTTTCATTGCTTGGATGGCAGGTTTGGAAAGGCTGCGGATGAAAGATAAGCTGAGCAGATTAGGTATTTTCCAGGATGACAGGTGCATTCTGTGTGGGCATGCAAAGGAGACTCATTCACATCTATTCTTTAAATGTGAATTTAGCAGGAAATGCCTGGATATGACAAGTGAGTACATCAATGTTAAAATCCCTATTAGGGATGCTCTCAAGTGGTGCGCATACAGAAGAACGAAGTCCAGATTTCAGAAACAAGTTGTTGCTGCTTGTGTCTATGTCCTAGTATATGTAATCTGGGTAGAGAGAAATAATTGCAGAATTAGGAATGTGATCACTCAGCCGAGAGTAATAGTGGAGAAGATGATGGGAGATATTAAGATTAGAACTAGGAAATGCCAGAAAAATCTGAAAGAGTGTGATAGGAAATGGCTAGTGGAAGCTAGATTAGCTTGAAAGAGTATTTTGGTTACTTTGTTTTTGATGTAATTAATTTTTGTAAAGCTGGGCCATCTCCCAGTTTTTTTTTGAGCCTTGATTAATATACTTACATTTTACCAAAAAAAAAAAATAAACTTGTATTTTTGCTCATTCATTTATTCATTTTCTTACATTTAAGCAAAAAAAATTCCGAAAGAATACTGCTGGCTAAGTAATTTAATATTTTGACTAGAGCAACAAGCAAGAACAAAAGATACCATCATCTAAAATAAAAAATATGCCTAATACCTCTAAGGGCTCAAAACAAACTTTCCATATGTTCTATAAGCTTAAGAGTAGATATGCAACCCTGACGAAGTGCTGGATCCACCTTTCCACCTTCCTCATAGATCCGGAACTCTTGTTCTCCAATGCAATCTCTGATTTTTGCTTAAATCCCTCTATCGACCTCTTCCGCATCAACTCTCTCCATATGTCATCGGATAACCAATTAGGACATTTTGGTGGTAGATCACGCGCTTTTGGTTCTCTTTTCTTTCCCTTGCACGCCTTGTTCACAGGTTCTTGATGCTTTTATGACATTTTGCATAAAAAGCTGTTCTAATTTCATCTTCGATCTCGAGTTTCCATATGAACTTGGTTTGTAATTCATAAACATTAAATATGTAATACTAACTGAAAAGCATATATATTATCCAAATGAAATAAAGGGAATTGCGTATAGCCACCCTAAATTTATTAAACCAATGAGTCCTTGTTTCAAACTTGAACTTCTGTCCAGTTCATATATGCCTCTATGCAGTGAGCCTTAAAAATACACGCAGCGACGACTCTAGCAACTGCTTGCAAACCAAACCTTAAAGGAAAGGAGAAAGTCAGAGAGTAGTTAATTATACATGGGTACCGATTGCAGAACGTAAATAAATATATATTCGTTAAATCTAAAATATTTTTATCCGAAAAACGAATATACTAACAAAAAATGTCCAGGTTTCAATTCTGGTTTTTTTTTTTTTTTTTTTTTTTTTTTTTTTTTTTTTTTTTTGGTGGTTGTGTCTCATTTTCTGGTGGTGGTTGTGTCTCATCATCACTAGCTTCGTCATTTAGTGAGGCAAATTCGTCTCCATTAGTCCCTAACATTGTCATTTGATTACATTTTCGATGTGGTAGAATAGTACTTCCACCTCCTTTACTAGTGCCACTTCCATTACCATCTCGAGAATTTTTTTCTACATGTGGATGACATGCAGTCTAAAAGAAAACGATAAAGTCATTAGTGCTCATCAGTTTCATAAGCCAAGATTTAACCACAAATATAATTGAACAGATAATCTGAATTATTCGTAACTACAATCACATAAATATGAAAAAAAAAGTAACAAAAAAGAGTTATATATTCTAAAGCTGAAAAAATAACAATAGGTAAAAAGAACTTATAACGATAAAATAAATAATTCAATCTGAATCCTCGTCGACATCATAATACTCCCCATCATCATCATCATAATCCTCGTCAATATATTCTTCTACGTCCTCTTCTTCCTCATCAAGTAGTACTTCATCCTCGTCTCCCTCCTCCGAAATTGACAGGCTAAAGTCGTATGCCTACAATTGTAATTAATCAATACTAACCTAGAACGTAGTAACAGGCAAGTAAGGTTCGTATCCACAGAGAACGGTAACTATCAATGTATGTAAAGTAACCAAACGGGGGTTATGATTGTAATTGATCAAGTAATCAAAAGCAAAAAGAGTAATTTGTAAATCAATAAAGGAAAAGATCTCGGACAATTAATACCAACTATCGTTCACGTAATTGGTCCTAGTTATCATCTAATCCTAATTCGTTGAGTACTTAGTTGTAGAAATACAATTTCTAATCGTTTCTTAATTGTAGCTAAGAGGAGAGATCAGCGAGAGATCAGCCCTACCTAATAGTCATAATCGGTGGATAACAAAGACGCGCGCCTAAATTCAATCTAGCGAAAGCATAAAACAATTAAACGATATCAACTAAGATTAAGAAGATCTAGACACACGCGGTTTCGATCTTCAATTAATATGTTTATTCTCCCCTAAATCTAATCACGATGATCAGCATGCAATTAGACCTAGTTTCTACTAATTGATTCAACAATCAAACAATTAATCCTTTAATTGAGAATCTAGCAATATAGATTAATCTAAGGTTAATTAGTGGCCACCTAATTAACAGCAAATCAATCAATAATAACAATCAAAGCAAGAGAATAAACAATACTCAAACGAAATTAAGATTTAGAAATCAAGCTCACAATTATCGGTGAATAATAGATTCGATTAATAAATCCGAGAATAAAAGGGTCTTTAGCCTTGCATAATTCTTCAAATACTACTTTAGCTCTTGAAAAAGTGAATAATGGATAAAAAACTGAATAATGAATAAAAGACGTAACTTAGGTTTAAATACTAAAATATTACAAAACGGATTAAGGAAATCCGCACATAAGCCGACACAGCGGCGGACGAGTCGTCCGAATCGGGACAACTCGTCCTCAACCCAACGAGTCGTCTGGACTTTTGCTGAAGTTCCTGTGGGAGTCGTCTGGAAGTCGTCTGGGTTGAGACGACTCGTCCTCAGTCCGACGAGTCGTCTGGCAGTCGAACTTCGTACTTTTGTTCTTCACCTCTCCGGATCCTCCTTGCTTCTCAACAACAATAAGAGACAGCAGTCTTTGTTCCATTTGTCCACACATAACATGAAGATCAATGTACAAACCAAACAAATTAATTAAAGAATTAAAGTAAGGGCAGGCAATGACCAAGATAATTGCCAAACTTTAAACCTAAAATAATGTATCAGAATGTCAATTTAAAATGGAGAAAACGAACAAATTTGACCAAAAAAAGAGGAGATTTGACCTTTTAGTGTCTTGAAAATGTCCAACTTCTGGTGATATTTGTTACGTACTTTTTATGGGTTTGATCATCTTTATTCTCTAGAGCTTGATAAGTCAATTTTATCGTGCAAAAAAATTATCCAAATTTGAGAAGATATATAATCACACGGTGAAAAGCTAAAGGTTGTTAGCCACATTAGAGAGTTGGTGCGGATATCGATTTGAAGTAGTTAATAAAACTAAATCCCGAGATGAAATCAACATTGTAGTTCCAATTAAAAACCTATTAAAAACCACAACAACCCTCAAAAAAACAAAAAATTAAAACACCACAACGAAGGATTAGAATAAATGAAATTTGTTGATCGTTGCTTGCCTTTGCATCGCTGGAGATCTCGCTGGCGGTCTCGCTATACATCACTTCATTGCTTGCCTATGGATCCCTGGAGTTCTCGTCAGACGGTGCACTACAATGCCAAACACCCAACCCAAATCAGTATTCTACAATTTTAAAGCATTAAATCAAAAAAATAATTCACCAAACTCAATATAATAAGAAGTCATACCATCTATGCATATAACCAATTGCAAAACACCAACTAATAATTAATAATCAAAAAGTTCATGCAATCAGAAATCAAACCATGAGGATAACAACAAATGTTAATCAAAGAAATTCAAGTAAATTTAAACCATCAAAAACAACAAGGCTCCCGCCGCTCCGACCAAATATCTGGAGAAAATGAGCAATCAAAAAGCGAGACAACACTAACCACCTCCAACAAAGAAGAGAGAACGCCTTATAAAAAGAACGACAACGCAGCAAGGAACTACTCTCCGACTTCATAACCCCCGCCTTTAACGTGCCCATATAAAGTTGGAACTCGTAGAGTTTGAAACGGAAGCAAGAGAAGAGGTGAAGAGGTGTGATTGTGAATTGTGATTTTCTGGAGAACCACCCATCCCGACATTAATGAGTGAAGAGGTGAAGAGTTTTGTTGTTGTCGAGATCAGGTGTTCCAACAACACAAATAGCCCAGCAGACAAATTTAATTAGTTTAGGCCCATTTAATGTGTTAAGGCTCACCCCCATTTATACAGGGCATAACACGTAGGAGAGAGAAAGATTGAGCAGTGTCCTTAATACCCGACACATCAGATTTGAGCTAGCTTTTTTTTGCTGAAATGGCTTCCAAACAATGACACGTAGGCGCTATAGTTAGCCTATTAAAGGTATAGTATAGATTCAAATGATGGAGATCTAGACCAAAGATGTTTCCAAAGATATCTAATACTCTATGTGATGCATCTATGTCGAGAATTTTAACTTTAGGCTTAGGGGCTTCTATGTCAAGTGAAGAATGAAAAGATTACACTCTCAAATGTGCATAATCAATTTTGCCTCTCTTTGTTTCCTGGATCACTTTTGGATGTAAAGTCTTCTTCAAAGAGTTTTAACACCGTGTACACCACAAGAGTCTAGCTTTAGACATGCATTTCATGTTCTCTCACGCATTAAACACATTTGCATTCATTTACGCATGAATGTCCAATTGCCAAGAGTCCACTAGGTTAAATTGTGTTGTATTTTCTAAAGTCTCCACGAGTCACACTTGTTGCATGCATGTCATGGGTTCATTTGCATTTAGCGTCTCATGTTCATCCCAATTCAACAACACTATTCAAAAGCAAACAGATTAGCACAATTCAAGGACAATAAAGGAAACCCCAATAGCTCTCAAGCTTAGGGTTAATCTACACCATGTCTATATCAAGGTTCAGAAGACGTTAGAGAACAAAGTGTACAAGACGACTTTCTACTTTCTTACCTCGAACATTACATCTCAATTTGACCACACGTTGGACTGTCTTGACAATATCAAGAATTTGAGATCTTTGTCCCCAAAACAACAAAAATTTTACAAAAATCAAATCGTTTAGTCAAGTTCAAATAGTTCACCAGACTATAGAACCAATACATTTTGCAAAAACATGTCATTAAGAAACTTGAAAAAATTTCAGTCGTCATAGTATAAAATTCAATTTCAATTCAGCAGTCGCGAGACTATAAATCCAGTTCAATAACCTTTTTCAATTTAGCAGTCGCCAGACTATAAATGGTTTAGTGTAGCAGTCGCCAAACTATAAAATTCAAGTTCAATTCAGCAGTCGAAAGACTATAAATGTTCAAGTCCAGCAGTTGAAAGACTATAAATGTTCAAGTGCAACAATTGATAGACTACAAAAATTCAATTTTTCAGTCGACGGACTATAAATGGTGACTTATCCTAGATGATGACCTCGCCTATTTAGGAAAACATTCTACTCTATGACACCATGTTTCGGATGATATGTTCGCCAAGCCGGAAGGCCAAGCATTTTTGGTCAACAATCAAGCTACTTGAAGACTTATTTCGAGTGGTTACTACGCCCATTCGGAATAGGCAAATCTATCAACATTGCTCGAAAGCATGTTTTGAGTGACAACTTTGCCCATTCAAGATACTTATTCAACACATTTCGATCGACAACTTCGCTCTTTCAAGATGGTTATTGCGTCCTTTTTCTCGATACTTTTATGTGACTTAGATGAGCATTACTTTATGTTCATGTTTGCCTGGATTGAATTTGTATTTATTTTGTGAGTGTGATTCTTTGACCTTCGTCCTCTCAAAGACTCAGTCAAAGTGGGGGCTCCTGTTGACACCCTACTTGGGGGCTTCCTTTATAGCTCCTGATGATGAAAATGGAGTTAACGCCATAATCGATTTTGTGTGCCATCGAGATTTATACCGGAATTAAGGCCCAAATGGCCGCTTGATCTTTGGCTACTTGACCCAAGTGTTATTGTGGATTAAGAGGATTGATGGATCATATCTCATTTTGGCCCAGCTGAAGTGTGACATTCATAGCTTTGCGGCCCAAGTGCATGGTACTTGATTTTACGTGCATGCATGGTCCAAGTAATCTGATGCCCCTAGCATCCTTCTAGCATCCCACTGGCATTCAAGCGAGTTTTCCTCACTCACGGCTGTTTTCAGAATTTGTTACGCGTACTCTCATTTTCATTTTTATTTTATCCGATAAAACTAATTCCTCCCATTTTCATACCTTTACTCATTTTCTTATCATTTTCAAGCATTATCTACGCATTATCTTCATGCTTTATCTTCTGCTTTTAATATTATCCTTCACCCTGTTTACACCTACATTATCTTATCATTTTGCATGGAGCTAAACCTAGGGTAGCCTGGCCTAGTTAGTTTCCTATATAAAGAGCCCTCATTTTCATCTACAAACAACAAGAAAAACCCTACGGAGAATTCCGCGACGGTAGACACAAAAAAACCCATTTTTGTGAACAAGGACACGACACATACAATAACATCACAGTCTCATACAAAATTCACTTAATACGAAGGACCGTTCACCATAGCGTGACCACCACTTCGAAGGTTAAGACTCGATCGTTGGGTCAAGTGGAAGAAACAACTCGTGAGTAAGGGTTGGGCTCCTTTGCATTCAAAACTGAGATCCGCGAAACATCGTAAGTAAGTCGGCCTGAGGGTCCTTAATCAACAAACGTTTTATTCAAATGATTTTTCTCGTAGCAAAATTCTTTCTTTCATGATGTAGTTCGTATGATTTTTTCATGCATATCCTCTTCAATTTTCTCCTTAAAAGTATAAGTTTGCTTTATGGTCCACGCATGCGTAAGAATTTGTTACTTGGTCAAGTATGGTGGTTGCTTATTAATTAGCATGTTGTTTTCTTACGTGCGTTATGCGAGTTAATCTTGCCTTATTCCTTTCGCATGATTTTTACTCGTTTTGCATGTGAATTGTTATGTGTTTCCGTCGTCAATTAATTACTTTTCATTTATCACGGATCAATTAGTAGAGACCGTCGACCACGACGGGCGGTTTGGGTGCCTAACACATTCCCAACCCGTAATCTTGCACATAATCTTTCAGGTTCGTGGATCCTAAAAAATAAAACCTCGTTGGCGACTCCTGGTGAATAGCAATTCATTTATGGAGGGCGGATCGGCCCACCCGGCCGGTACGGTATCTCACAACATTATATTTTATTAACAAAGGATATTTTGTTTGTTGTACTCTTTTTCCCTTCGTCTAGGGTTTTATCCCAATGGGTTTTACCTAGCAAACTTTTAACGAAACAACACTATAAGCGCTTATAGTTTGTTAAATATGAACGCATGGAGGCATATTAGCAATAATTAAGTCAATGTTACATTTCTCTTCAAACGCCGTATCTCCAGAAGAGGGTTGATGGATATATGGTGTTAAATATATTAAAATATTATTATTGAGATGATGCGCATCGTATGAATAACTGTTGTACTCTTTTTCCCTTAAGCTAGGTTTAAATCCCATTGAGTTTTTCCTAGTAAGCTTTTTAACGAGGCAATATTATAAGCGCACAATTAATTAATTTTATTATTGTTATACTTTTGGTATGATGATACCATAGGTTGTTTTGGTCGTCTATTGTATATATCATGGAGATTTTGAGAAGTACCAAATTTCTACTTTAATGATAAGAGTCCTGATATGGCAAGTTTTACAAATGTAAACAACAATGTAACAATAATTTCCAAAAACACTCCAATACTTCAAAGTCCTCAGGAAGACGAATCAAGTTTACCAGTCAATTGTCTACTTCATCAATCAAGAAGGTTCATGTTGCGTCGATCAAGTTCAATGAAGAATTCAATTGTTATGTTCATCAAAGGGAGTAGCTACGCGCAGGGCCGTCTTGGAGATTTCAAGGGCCCTGTGCGAAATCAAAAAAAGGGGCCCTAAAACAAAAGACGTGTTAGTAAACTAAAGTTATTATATAAAAATATTTTATTAAAAAGTGCTAATATTCAAATACAACTTATTAGTTTCGTTCTCATACGACTACAACGCCAAAATAAATTCACTTGAATAGTGCAGCTCGCCTTGCATTGTTTGAAGCAAAGTCATCAATCAATTCTTTATAACTAACACGATCCATAAGATCATTCTCAATAGCTATCATGGCTAAACCATTAAGTCGATCTTGTGTCATGGTAGATCGCAGATATG
>JBBYHQ010302505.1:0-19073 GCA_038382645.1 Spergularia azorica | reverse complement strand
TTGATGAGTTTCACATTTTGAAGACGTAACTTAGGTGAAATATAAGAAATGACCATATCTTTTACATTAAAAAAAAAAAAAAAGATATAATAAATGATTATCCATAATTAACATTTTGTACATATTTGTAAAGATATTTGTCTCCCCCTTTATGATTTTAAAAAAAAAAAAAAATAGTATCAAGTAAGTTGTTGTGGCACAATGATAGACTTATATTTACAAATACCAAGAGGTCGTGGGTTCAAACCTTACTATTGTCTTAGTTGACAAGTGGCACGCTTATGTGGCGACGTTTCCTGTGAGCTCGCCATGTGGAAATCCGCATCGACACGTGGCGATAAGGCCTAAAATCGCGACATGTGTCAACGGGGACGTCTTTAGTAAAATATATATATAGATTGCATTTGAGTACGACTGTACGAGGAATCTAAATCAACGCATGGCAATGACCGTGTGCTTTCACAAGTACTCCCCACCGGCAGTACATGAATGATTGGAATTTGGAACCCAAGAAGTCCGCCGTATACATGAAGCTTCCGTCGGTGATAAGAGCCTGCTCATGTATGAGTTGCAATTACCTGACAACAAGCACGTAGTTGGGCGGATTGGATTTTATTACAACTAGCATCCACACCAACTATCAAAAATCAATCTAACTACATTATATTCGTAAAATAAATCTGATGGATCTGCTCTTTTTTTTTTTTTTGAAATGAAATGAATATCTTTGCAGATTTGCATCTTATTAGACGAATGTATTAAATGGATTCAGATCCCCTGGAGTTATTTTTTCATAGAGTTGGTAGAGTTTACTATAAACGGAAAATATAATTGAAAATGTATTTATGAAAATAAAAGATAAATGCACTTGGTAGAGTTAATTTTCCATTTTAAGTAAACTCTACCGTGTACAGTTATTTTTCAACTCCAGGGGATCTCAATCCGTATTAAATTTACAATCTTGCACGCGAATATACAAATTACTCCGTATATATAATCCTATAAGAGGTAGTGCGTACTAATAATAAAGAGGCCACACAATTCTTCTAAGAGGGCACCGTAGCTCACTTTATAATTTTTGCAATTTATTCAGTAAATTGCTTATAGTCATACTAAGGAAACAAATTAAAATGAGGTGTACCTCTCAAAAAAAAAAAATTAAAATGAGGTGTAACATCGACATTTTTGTCAAGGGCACAGACTAGGAGGCCCTTGTTCGATGGGAACGTTTTTTTTAAATCATGCTTTTAATTATAGTATTTCAAGTTTGGGTGCGGAATGAAAATATTTGCAAGAAATGGGTCCATGTAGGATCGAGAATTCCCCGAACCAAATTTCTTCGTTTTCAGACAAAAGAACCAAAACCGCTACGGCGCTGAACGGTTATGCCCATAACCGCCCAGATTTCTGACGGTTTTGGCGGGTTCTATGATTAGCGAAAATTTCCCAGACTCACCAAAACCGTCCAAAAAAAGGACTGTTTTGGACCAAGACCGTTAGGATTTTGGGCGGTTATGCCAAAACCGTCACGCCCCTTGACGGTTTTGGGTTGTTTTGCCGAAAAAAAAAATGCGAAGCTATTCCCAATCATACGTGGACCCATTTCGTATAAATATTTTGTTTCCACACCCAAAACTTGAAATAATTCAATTAAAAGCATTATTTAAAAAAATGGTTCGTTCGATGGAGACTAAAGCTTTAGAGGAAATAAAGGGAAAGGGAAAACGGAGATTAGGAGGGAGATTAGACGTATTTATCAATTCAACTTTGAGCATTGAAATGGCAGCTAGCAGAACGAAACTCAAAAACTCAAAAAGTGAGTTTTACTATTTTGTATGATTTGGACTAAACCAATCATATGGTGAAATCGAAGAAAGATGACTCAACGTTAGTTTCCGTTTGAATTTTCGAGTTATAAGACTAAGAGTCTAAGACCCACTATTTTATGTTCTTTGTGCACGAAATCGTAGATTTTTTGCACATGAAGACAACCAGATTCAACTATATTCACTGAGAAGAATTGGGGGCCTAAGAAAGCCTAAGAAATCCCTAGCATTCCCATATGTATTGTAGACGCGTACAATACATATATTCTTCTAACTTCTTTTGTAAATTCTAAAATCTTTGTGTTTTAGTTCTCAATAATTTGTGCTCTAGGTTCTTGATAAAATTGGTATAAGTTAACATGATATTAGACCTTTACTGACTTTGAAGTCTCGAGTACAAATTTTGGTAAGCCCCTCATCTGATCTGTTTGGTGGAGTCGAGTGAGTTGACCCTAGAAAAGAAAACCTATGAATGAAAATATAAGGTGATGAGCTGGACATTCAAGTGAAGAAACAAAACAAAGTTCAAATATATTAGCTAGGGCTTGTTTGGTATCACTGCCATTTTCAGTGTTTGGCTTTCTTTTTTCATCTTTGAACTTTAAGTAAGTTAAAAAATGTATTTCGAACTAGTTGTGAAAATTGAAAAATGAAAATTGAACATCACTTTATTTGTTTTCCAAAAATGGGATTTTGGTTTTAAATGAAATAAAACTGAAAATCGAAAATAAAAAATGATACCAAAGCGACCATTAGTTTTTGATGATAATGCATTTATTATTAGATATCCTTACAATTGTCAATATATTGTATCCTCAAATTTATTATAAGGAGTTATCTATCAATCGAAAAATTCAAATTACTCGACGATTAGATAAGCTAGTTTAATTAGATTGAAGTCTCACGTTTCAAATAATAATCAATGCAATGAAGAGCTCAGATATAGATTCATTAGTTTTCCTTACCCAATGGCAATCAAGTGGATCGGTTCGATCCTAGTTTAAGTTTAATGGATCATATTGGTTCTAGGCTTCTAGTGAGGTCGTCCCAAGTAGGTTTCAAGCTAAGTTTAGTTGAGGTCACATTTGACTTGGGCCAAATCGTTGTAGAGTTCAAGTAGGTTGAGTTTAGATTCGTGTCACTACCATACAAGTTAATTATTTTCGTTTCGATCATGTCAAAAACGGGTCAGGTTAGTGATAACTCTATTTAGTAGCTAGGGATAAAATCATCAAGGGTTCCTAAGGCATTTGGCTGGTGCAATATTTGTTTATGTATAAAATCATTAATTAAGTCGATCGTCTCACTATTAGTCTATCAACTTAGACTACTCTTAAGTTGAGATGGTCTAGATGATCCATTATATACCATGATCTCAAACGACCCTCATATAGTCACATTCTTAAGGTTTTCAGTTTAAATTTTCGTAGCCTAACTTAATATAAGTTGTTACATCAAGCTTAATTAACTTTAAATAGGTGCGTGTAATCTATTTCTAGTTATTGGACTTACATTATTGCTCCCTTATTTCCATTTTTTTGTAGCTATACCTAATGTTAAACTTAATTATCCGGTGGACTATTTGCTTATAAAATTGGACCATTATCTCATTTCAAAATACACCAAATACTCCATCAAATTCTTAAGGAGAATTATATCAATCGATCTACTATCTAATTAACACACACCCGAAATAAAAATGGCCAAGATACATGCAATGTGCATACCTTTCCCCGCACAAGGCCACATTACACCAATGTTGCATTTTGCAACACTCCTCAACTCCAAAGGCGTACACATAACCTTCCTCAACACTGAGTACAATCATCATCGTCTACTAAAGGCCAACGGCCCGAAATCTCTGGACGGAACCCCGTCGTTTCGTTTCGAGACGTTTCCCGATGGTTTGCCAAAGGAACATGGTGATGTTACACAAGCTTTTCCTGCCCTAGTACACTCCTTAGCCAAAAATTGTCTTGAACCCTTTGTCAAGGTCCTACGTAAGGTGAACGACCCGGCCTCGGGTGGGCCACCGGTCACTCTCATCTTTGATTGTATCGTTCCATTTTCGGCCGCGGCTCCCCGGGTGGCGCCGGACTTGCCGGTGGTGTTCTTTTGGCCTGCAAGTGCTTGTAGCTATTTGGGTTATGCTCAAGTTGGTGCCCTTGTGGAGAAGGGCTTTGTGCCCTTTAAGGGTACGTGATACACAATCAGTACTAATTAATCAATAAATTTGTGGTACATGACTAGTAGTGAAATTAAAGAAATGGATAAAATTGTAGGTTTTATGATAGAGTTTAGATTGTCGTTCGTGGGTGAAAGTTTGGCATACATGCGTATCTCGGTATTACGTTAAGGGTAATGATAATGTCACGCTCTTTTGTGTCTGGTAAGTCATAAATTTGATTGGATCCATGACTTAACTTGTCAGGTACAAAAGAGTATGAATTAGTTGATTCAAGCCGTAGCGTTATGCCTATTCTACCGTAAACAATCAAAAGACTAGGATTCAAATTATAAAGAGTTTTATATCTAAATAATAAATACATATTGTCCTAATAAGAAAACGACTCTCGATCGTATATTGTAATGGTAAGGTCAGACATTACGTGCTATTTGAAGGTATAATCTACTCGTATTAATCTTGCTTTAAAGATTCGCATGAGGACTAGCTAAAAATAGTTAAATCATCTTTTATGCATTTTTGTTGGAGTACACTAGTACTTAATCAAAATATCGAGAAATTAAACATCATTCATATATACAATCCTTTGACCTTTGTACAGTATATGTTTGTGAAATCATAAATAATTTCAATAAATTGTGATGACAGAATCAAGCTTCATGACGGATGGGTCTTTAGACAAGGCGGTGGTGGATTGGGTGCCTAGCATGAAAGGTGTACGTTTGAGGGATATACCAAGCTTCATAAGAACCATGGACAAGACTGATCCAATCCTACAGTTTGTGATCGCAGTGATCGGTTGGTGTCGTCGATCACCAATTGTGTTCAACACTTTTGAGGCCTTGGAACATGAGTCCCTAGTAGACATATCCACATGAGTTACTAGTTGTCCTCTCTACACAATTGGACCACTACATACCCAATATAAGAATTCGACACAGAGTAACGATTCCAACAAAGTTCAATCTTTAGGGTCAAATCTTTGGGAGAAAGACTCGAAGTGTCTTCAATGGCTTGATTCAAAAAGACCGAATTCTGTTGTTTACGTGAGCTTCGGGAGTGTAGCGATTATGACCAATGAACAGTGAAACGAGTTTGCTTGGGGGCTTGCCAATACCAATTATTCATTTTTGTGGGTAATTAGGCGAAATATAATGAAGGGTAACATGTCAGCTGAATTATCCTCCGAGTTTCTTGATGAAGTTAAGGGTAGGAGCTTAATTGTGAATTGGTGTGACCAGGAAATGGTACTTAACCATCCTGCAACTGGCGTTTTCTTAACGCATTGTGGGTGGAATTCGACTCTAGAGAGCATTTGCAGTGGAGTACCGATACTCTGTTGGCCATATTTCGGAGTCCAACCAACAAATTGTTACTATTCGTGTAATAGATGGGGAATGGGTGCCGAATTAGATAGTGATGTGAAACGAGACAAGGTAGAGAAACAAGTTCGTGGTGTGATGGAGGGATAGAAAGGGATTGAAATGAAGAAGAAAGCAATAAAGTGGAAGAAGTCTAGTGAAGAAGCAACTAGTTCAACTACTGCTGGTTCATCGTACTTGGATTTTAAGAGCTTTACGGATTATATCTTTTCTTTGGCAAAGAAATGATAGGACATTAATGCGTGATTTGGAGTCATGAATAAACTATACTCCGATCCCTGGTTTCTACATTAACCAATGTCCGAGGATATGCACAAATAAAACAAAGATACACTGGCCGACTTCAAATAAAATCGATCTATTTAGAAATAACTTTGTTTTTATTATTCTTGCTATAGAATAGCAAGCCTTCTTGTTTTTCTTTCAATTCTCTTGCTCACATGTTATCATTATTTGTAAGAGTTTTTAGACATGATGATGAATAAATTAAATTGATGATTTGTTGTTTCTCATTTACACCATTGCAATGTTTTAGTGCTCTAACAATATGATAGCAGTCACTTAACCATTCACTACTTCATCATCGTTATGTCGTTTTATACAACACTGTATACATAACTAATATGAGGATCAAGGTTGACCTAGTGGATAGGAACTCAACCTGCCTGAGGGTTGTCCCGGGTTCAAATCCTCATACCCCACCCCCGCAGCATTAGCTGCTCCTTCGTACCAAAAAAAAAATATACATAACTAATATCCGTAGTATATCTATAATAACTTATTATGAGACGATATATGATCTCATTAATACGCACTAGCTATTTTATTATTTAAACACCCATGCTATAATTATAACTTAAGTTAGCCAACAACTCCCTCACAATCAGCACAACAACCAACGGCCAAATTTATTGGCCAGTCTAGCGTAGGCATGAAAAATCTAGTTCATTAACAGTTCGTCACAAATTTTGTGGTATATGAAAAAACCCGATCCGAACTGATTAGAGCAACCCTGACCTACACTATTAACATATATATGTCGGGATGTAACATATATATGTCGGGATGGTATAAACAATATACCATCCATAATTCCTTACATATGGATGTTGCTTAAGGTCAAAGTTAACATACCCAAACAAAGTTGGGTGATTGTTGATTACATGAAGTTTTAAATGTATGATTTAAAGTTATAGAGAGTGGGAAAGCAACGCAAGCTCACTCACTTAATTTATAGACTCGTATGTAGTATACGAGGCTCAATGTTAAAGACACCTGCATGCAAACTCCGATGCGTGCGGCAATCAAGTGAGACCATCACCATCTTTTCATGTGTATGTAATTTCACTTTGACTATAATGAAGCATGGACGAAGCTACCAAACAAACTGTCTTGATGCCTAAATTTATGGCAAGGCCGGCCGCAAATTCGAGTATGTAGTACCCGTAATGATAGATAATATTTTAACTCTAATAAAGCGAGTAAGCGACGTAATAGTTTAGCCTTTAAAAAAACAGGTTATGACTTATGAGTATGCATCTTGCGAAACTATAGAAAGTTATTATATAAATTTCTTTATAGTGGAAAAATGTCGGTTGTTCTAATACGTAGGTGAACTGCTAGATGTATGGATTGTTGCAATTTATCATATGGACGTGAACCGATCAGATATGGAGTATGTGTTGTGTCTACGGTGTATGTTTATGATATGTGATGATGAATTGATCAATAAAACTTGCATTGTGTTGGTCTATTCAATATATATTTCGATAAGTCATTTATGATCATTTATGTTATTGTACCATTCAAAGTTTCAAACATATATAGAACAATTATATGGAGATAATTTTTTATGCAAATTGCTAGAGGTCTATAGGGTAGACACAATTAATTTGTCTACAATGTAAAATTGAGTTAGTAGTAGTAAAATTGAGATCGGGGTAGTAAAATTAATTGTAATGAAAAATTCAGGTAGTAAAATTAATTGTGTGGGTAGTAAAATTTTGATAGTGTAGTAAAATTATTGCGGATTGTAGACACTTTTGGGTGTCTACACTGTAAACCTCTAGCATTGTTTTTTATTCAGCCCCCCCTAGACGACGTTCTCATGCCCAAACAAAGATTTCATTTCCTAGGAAATTCCTCAACCCGTAACTTCAACTTCAATCTATCTATTGAATAATGTATACGACCCTGCATGGCTACACACGTCATGTTTTAATGCTAACAAATGCCGAGTTGATAAATTCTAGCTAAGTATATGTTTCGTTAATCTCAATCTCAATAATGCTCAACCTTGAAATTTTGTTCAAAAGGCTGCACCCAATTGTTGAAATTTCAATTTACGGGAGTATGAACTATAAAGTGGATAATGGATCGACAAGTGTCGAAATATATTCGAGAAACATGAAAAAGTGTACTATCTTCATCTTATCTAGATATTTTAAGTTCGTTGCAGTTTTTGATGTCCCGTAGATGGACACACATTTTAAGTAGTGATCACTTTAGCAAATAAGTACTCTATTCAAGTACACGCTAATGCAATATCCCAATATCTCTTAATTTTAAAGTAAATGGGTTATTCGATCATTTGGTTGACAGATGGCTCACGATAAAATAATTCAAAGACTGCAGAACTGATCAGAGTTTCAATATGAATTGGGTGAGCATTACTTTTTGAGTTTTTAACATTAAATAAAAAATAAAAGGGTGTGAAGGTAAATATAACATACTCTTTGTAGAACATAACAATAGCAACAAAGACACTTTGGCCGAGTGGTTAAGGCGTGTGCCTGCTAAGTACATGGGGTTTCTCTTTTTTTTCCTATTCTTTTTGTATTTATTTATACAGCTTTTTGGTGAGCTGTTCACATTATTGGTCCCTTCCGATTTTAATACTGCTTCAGAATTTGTGAATCGCAGTTATGTCTACATTTCAGAGTCTTCTGATTTTGCATTTTTGCGGTTTTACCGATCATCAAGTCAGTAAGGCCGGTTAACATACTTCACGTTATGCAGATGGAATATGTTCAGTATCGTGGGTTTGGAAAAGAAGCCTCAACTTTCAGCCATGTTTACTACTGTATCATGTCTTCTCAAAATGTTATACATGGCAGTCGATTATCAACACTACCCCTCACTCAGAAGATAAACTATGGAGAGAAACTCAAGTCGAATGTCGGCTTCTTGAACAGACGGGGAGTATCACTAGTGATACATGAAAAAAGAAGTATGATTTGCGCAGGTAAAACATTTTCAAACAATGGGAGCCCTAACGTGTTAGACAATGCTTGACGAGTTTGATATGACTCATTGTGTAGAGGGTCAACATTTCCCTTCTGACCATATCCCCAGATATTAAAGCTGAGGACATCCACCACGAGTCCACGACTGCAAAACTCGTGTCAGAGGATGGTAATCGCAAAGGAGTGAAGTCTCCTGGGTGGGGGGTTTCTTGTAGAATGCTCAACAGATACTAGTATATCACAAGCCGTGTGATGAAAACACTACAGTGATCAAATTGCAGTCGAATAATGTCTAAGCTCTCAGTTCCATCTAACAATTCACACCCCACACGAGTTATAAACATCAGATTATCACAATTTGAGAATTGATTGTTTCATGCAAAAGACGATACTAGCCATAAACATGACATGTCGGCATCAGTTCTTGCAGGTACATTGAGATCTCCAAATTCCAGCTGTCCAACTTGAGCACAGATCTAGTGTCCATACTTTTGGAACTCCCATTCACTATTGTCTGTTACAATCATAAAATTAGCAGTTAATATTCAATCATGCAAATTGTTGTGCAAACTGAGAAGAGCTAAGGAATGCTGTAATACCTAGTGGGCACACTTGACGGGTTTTGAGCCATCTGCTGATGCAGTGAAAGTGAAACGCATGGTTACAGACTCCTGCAAACACAAAGGAAGAGAGCTCTCATGACCATATGAAACGATAATAAAATGTGTCTAATTATCTGCTAAACAAGAGCAAGACTGGAAATGATAGTTCCCATCTGAAAGTGCCCCGAGGACTTTGACCATGTTTATATGAAAGAACCAATAGACATAGCTATAAAGGCATTACAATCATGATTTCAGCTGCCGAGGTACAAAAAGAGAGAGTAGAATACACGCAGTGTTGGTGGAAACCTTCCTGAAGCTTAATTAGTTCATATTCTCGTAAGTACTAGCAAAACAAAACACGACTAGCCTACCCAGACAAATACTGCCACTCAAATATTTGCTGAAACTACAACTAAATTTGCCTACTTTATGAAAAGATGGTATGCTTGTGAATTTTCTCATAAAATTTCACCATAAAATCTACAAAAGAAACATAAAATTGCAAGTCCCAAATAAAGGAACCTATATTCTATCACAATGCCAAAGAACTTCAGAAAGTTGAACAGCACCCAAAAGCAACCACTTGTTTTAAAGGAAATAGTGTTCAGAGAAACTTCTTCACTTTCTATTTTCTCTACTACGGTAAAAATGGAAGTAACCAGGCCTTTCTTTGCTAGCTAGTGAACTATTATACCCTAAAAAAGGAGCAAATTACAGGGTAGCTACTCAGACATATCATCAGCGTTGGTGTTCAATGGCGGCTAGATGAAGAAAGGAAGACATAGAGTTGCTTAAAATAAAGACTTGAAGAAAAGGGGATTGAGCTAGTTGAAGGCATTTTTTCTCTATTTCAAGAGATGAGGGACAATTGGTTTAAAAACCTAGCCCGAAGTCTTGTGAAAGGAAAACTTTCTGTTCAACATAAAGATAGTTGTCTACTCCATCCAATTCCAGAAAATATGAGGGAGTATCTTATTTCACCTCTTTCATTGCCAACTATTTTTCTAATCAATCTATGATTCTTAAAGAAAAAAGAACTAGCTCGTTGTCGTACATGGAATTAATATTCTAGGTCACCTTCACCTTTATAGCTGAAATTCAAGAAAGAGGAAATAGTTTTATCCGATTATGAAAAACAATATGCAGACAGGTAATAAGCATGTAAGCGTACTAATGATAGAAATAACTACGACCCTTCCTAACAGCTCATTTCCATATTTACAGCTATGTCACAAAAAATCCAACACAAAGTCAGCAAAATTATTAAAATACGAGTAATAAAATGCTTATACAAATTTCAAGTGGCACAAAGACAAATTTATAAATAATATATATTATACACGTCACATTGTCTGCCATGGACAATCACCTAAATTTATCACCAATTTACATACTCCGTATAGATTAGTTTGAACGAAGATAACATCCAGAGCTAGACACATGATACTCAAATATTTCAAGTACCTAAAGCTAAAGTAGTAGAGACCACAGAGCATGAGACACGTGCAATCTGATATTGTCGATTGACTCTGGCTGGCTTCCTCCCTTTTATCTCTTATTCTATCTAACAGAGTAACAGCTTATATAATTTCGAAAGCCACCAAATCGAGTATCAATTTCCCAAAAACTAGAGATTTGCTAATCTGGAGAAATCAGATTGCAAACTATGTGTTACTATTCGCTATGAAATTCCAGATCACGTATCATTTAATACAAATTTAGATGGGACGACTAAGGGAAATCTTGTAACACAGATCACACTCACTGCACTACACTGACTCTGAGCAGGATTTTAATCTCCATTTGGCAATTCAATATCAGTTTTGGCTCTCCTCCCTAAACTTTACAATCACCAGGATCTCACTATCCAGCTTTTTCCCTCAAAACACCACCAGCACCACAGTGACTAAAGCTTTTATAGTCCTGTTTTGGTATATCCATCAACACTAAACCTAAGAACATATTTTTAGCTTCCACATCCTTTATCTTGAATACCTAGAAGGGCTAGAACTACTAGTCTCCGAATAGCCGGAGAACATATTGGCTACTCTGTTACTGCAAAAATCCAACAGATGAACAACTCTACTCAAGAGACATTCAACACACTATTGAGAAAACAAGTCGCCAGAGCGAACAACAACATAAATAAACAGCCTCAACATCATTTTCCAGCGATTCTAAATGAGAGCAACCTCAAGGCCATCACCAACAAATCTGTTTACAACAGCAGACAATATGAAGCTCAACACCTCACATGCAATGTTTAGAAAACCCAAACGGACATATCAAACCTTCACAAAGAGCTCAATGTTTTAATTGGTTCAACTGCACTCAAAATTTGGAGACAAACTCTTGAAATTAGAAGGAAAGCAAGTATAGATCAAAAGTTACATCAGATTCCAGGCTTGCAGCCTACAATCGAAAGCTAAACCCCGCAATAAATCTACATCACGTGTCTAGTTTCAAAATGTTCTGATATCATTGATTCCTGCCTAATAAGTTAATAACTACTATGTAACATAAATTTCGAAACCTGGGCTGTCAAACAGATAAATAGATTTGTGAAAGAACAAGTTACCATTGCAATTTGCAGCAGCCTAATATTTTGTTTCCTTTCAAGATCAAGGCCAAAAAGAAAAGAAAAAAAATATTCCGGATTCTCTGCCAGTTCTGACCAACTTGAGAGATGAAAGGGGTATTTTCTGGCTAAAATGTAAAATTGGGCAAATCGAACAGGCGAGTCATCCAATTCCCTAAACTGGCCAGGCTGGTACGGGTTTCAAAAAGCTGCTTGCAAGGCGTCACTAAGGAAGGAAAACAAGTCATCAGAGATTTGAGTAAGGGGATATACCAACAGCCACTTTCTCCAAGGGTCTACAAATCTCCATTTACGCAAATCAATCACGCCTAAAGTATGCCTATCAATACCTAGCACACACCGGATTTCTAACTTCCATCACCCTTAATAGCTAATTCTACAGCCCTTAGCAGTATAGTCTGAAGATCAGCTCAAGTAATACAAAACAAAATTTAGATGAATACATACAGCAAACTAATTTAATTGACATAGTAGGCACTACGACCCAATCCAACTCATACAACATCTAGCTCTACTGGATCTCTGTGCACTACTGCTTAGACCTATCCTTCTTGAATTTCACTCACCCTCAACAGGAAGCCATTATCCATGTCTTCCGTCATACTCCTGGGAAAAAATAAGAAGTTGCATGGTGTTGTGCTTTAAAAGATACTTTCTGGGTTCCTTTACTGGATTCACTCATTCCCTCATAAATGTAAAAAACAATTGGGGCTTGTTAGGAAAATCCTATAACAATTTTACATCAAATCATTTGTAAGTGGATCTCTAATGAGTATGTCTTATCCTCATTCTTTAATCTGTTCTTGTTTATATTAATGTACCTTTTTTCGATTAAAAACATCCATAATCGCCATCATAACATCACCCAGCATCCAAGACTCAGCTCGTGCATCTTGGTCAGACAGACTCTCCTTGATAACTAGCCATCAGAGTCTGTGAACAACCATAAGGGTGATACACCTTTCCTACAGCCACCTGATTCAAAACATCACAACTGCTATCCCACGAGCTTCACAAATGACATTGTCAAACCTCTCTAACCTCACCATCGTTGGGATCTCAAATCCATCTCTGTTTCATAACAATGTTGGACAGCTGGAGATAGTATAACTTACACCTCTTATGATCATCTTTATCTAAAAGGATTCAGTCCCAACCTATGTCGCGCATATCTTGACTACCAAGGTTCTCTCTCAAAGTCTCAACAGTAGGAGAACATACTAGCATCGCTTTCATTGCCATATTTGCAGCAGATGGCACTACTAGCGCCAATTTAGCAAGCATTTATATTTAATCTATTGAGAAGAAAAAAATGCACCGGGTCTAACAAAAAAATGCACCGAATATAACAAAAGAAAAAACCCAAAGAATTTCAATAGCAATCGTGTGCAGGTAAAGAGGCACCCAAATATGATAAGAAAACAAACAAACTGCCAACCATGACATGACAATGCTTTAAACTGAACCGACAAACACAACCTCGCTAACAAATGGCTAGATTTTCATCAAACATTATACTACATAGGACAACACCTAAAATCGCCAATACTCTCAAAAACAAATCCCAAACAAACATCAAGTTATGAGAAAAGCCTCCTCGGCCCAAGGCATCAAAAACCTAGCCTAGACGAATCTCACTTAAATTAAATACCAATACAAGTCATTTCCAGCCCGATAATTCCAGCCCGATATCATACAGCAAGTAAAACTTGCACATAACGCAACCATTGGCGTGAACATACCATCAACTAACTTAGTAAAGTCACAAGACATTCCAAAATACACATACAAGAAAAACTCACTAAACCACAATAACAAAACGAGAATCAAAATCGAAACGAGAAACACACATATAAAAAAAACTCTCATCATATAAAACTTCTACACAATGCAACCATCGGCGCAAACATAGCATAAACCCTAAAACATCAATTAATTCAATAAACCTCCTTCAACATTCCAACAACACAAAAAATACAAGAAAAACTCCCTAAACCACAATAACAAACCGACGATAATCGAAACCGAGACGAGAAATACGAAAAAGGAAAAGTTCATACCCCAAGCAACAGTACACTCCTCGCTAGTAGCACTAGCCTGATTAGCTTGACACTCAATACCTACTCATCACACAACCATAAACTCACAATTAATCCCCAAATTCAACAAATTAAAACCCTAATTACACGAAAAATTCAAACTTTTCGACAAAAAATCGAAAGAATTAAAAAACAAAAAAACTCACAGAGATCCATGATGTGGTTCCTACAGATTGCACAATTATCAACAACAATATCTGCGCAACAAAATCAATCACAAAATTACAATCAAATCGACGAAAAAAATCGCAAAATTAGGGTTAGGGTTTTGTACGGAAGAAAAATTATACATACCCCAAGCCCAGAGAGAGACGGCGTTCCACTTCTTGATCTCGAAGCGCTTGTTCTTCTTGGAGGAGGAGGAGGACGCGGCGGTTGTCACGGCGGAGGAAGAAGGTCCGGCGGTGTTTGAGCCTTCTCCGGCGGGAACCATTGCGACGTCGGTATCCATTGGTCGGAAAAAGTTGGTAAAAAAGCGCTGATTTTCTCTCTCCTCTTTTTTCTGTTTTGTTTTGTTTACGAGAAGGTTTTGAGAGAGTAATTTTTTATTTGGGGGTCGGGTTTTGTATTTATAGGGTCGTGTTGAACTTTCCGTTTTTGGAAAGTGTTGTAATAGTTAGTCCATAATGAGGTCATTGGGCCGTGGGCTTCAATGGTTTGGGCTATAGTTTTTGCGAGGGATGTCAATGAGTCGAGTTCGAGGGTGTTTAGAACGTTGAAGTTCGTATATACTTACGCACATTATTGTAGTGGGTTGGAAGTAGATGCGAGTTTTATTTCCATCATAATAAAAACGGTTGTGTCTGCCAAAATCGCGGTTAAGATAGGGGTATGCTGTTGAAAAATAATTGAGTGCGTTATTTAGAAGACTCTTATAGACTTTCTCCGTTTTGTAGTGTCGAACATTTCTAATTCTTAACAGTAATTTGATTTGATATTCTATATTTCCGTGTTAGAAAAAGTTCGTGGACATCATCGTAGGAGTGTCAACCACTAGTTCGCCACATTCGAGATTTAGGGCATGTGACATGGTAAAGAGTTAAATGAGTGGGCGAGGTGCTACGATTATCTTTGAAAGTTTGATCACCGTATATACTACTCCCTCCACTTTATTGGTTCTTGTTTTTGCTATCAGCCCTCAAATGCAATCACTGATGCTTTAAAACACTAGAGTAAGCAAATAAAAGGCAATCAAATTGCTGCAATTTAACTCTTGAGGACGGACATCCATAAGTCAAAATGACGACAGGATTCAAATCTTAATTGAGCATACAATATATACCGTTGAAATGAAATCATATAGTATTGAAGGAATTATCAGAGGTCAAGATTAATTTGTAGGGAGTATATATTAGGTCATACTCATACTACAGCATTAGTCAATCTTTATCATTCATACGTTACCTTGTGTCTTCCAGGAAAACTCGGACAAACTTCACTTATATGCATATATAGTTCTTTTGAGTTGTGACAAACGGTATATAATTGATTGTCAAGTTACAAACATCAGCAGCATCACTGCAGTTCTCGACATTTGCCTCAGCTCGGCCTTGAGCCTTGTCATTGACGCTTAGCCTTGTCACTGGCTACAAAATCGTCACTTCCTCAAGTGAACAGGACTAGAATGGAGGAGCTTGATTTGCACAGAAAGTTAAGCGAGCCCATCTTAACGTAATATAACATCTTATACAGTTATACTACAAGATAAGCAAATTGTCTGAAAAACATCTCACTAAATAAGATAATTAACACACTGACTAACACAGGTAGCAAAGTGATGTTGCGATACTCCTACTAGTGATAATAATGATCCTTTTCCAAATCGTATTTAAGTTGGTCACAGTGTTCTTCAACCATTTGGTGCAGAAAATCAGCTTCATTTTTGGGCATATCACAGAGGGCAAACAGCTTACCAATGTCCCCTGGAGCTTTAAGATGGACTTGAGCTGCCCGTGAACGGATGCGACCATCGTCTTTCCCAAATGCAACGATGGTTCTTTTCTTCCCCCAGAAGAGCTCGGTCTTTGTGAAAACTTTCTCAACAAGCTTATCAGCGAGAAGACCCGACAATACGTGCCATTGCGACATTTCTGTATTGGATAAGTCCGTAGCATCATGATCACCCGCATAAACAAACACCACTTCTAAATCCGGCACAGTAATACAAGCGTTATTGCAAGTCGTCCTGCGCAGGATTCCTCGAACGGGATAGTAAGGCCAGGGTCATTATACAAGAAATCGTCGAAGGCCGCCTTATCATCATCATCATCTCCATTGTCGGTCTTTGCTACAGTGATCATCTCGAAATCGCCCATATTACAAAGTTCAGGGTATGCATCTATCAGAGCTGCACGATATTCAAATAGGTCCTCACAGTCGTTAACATTAAGTTTCAAGGGTAAGGAAACGCAGCGGATGACAAGGTACTTGTTATAGAGATCACTAATATTTGCATTACTATCATCACTGTGTCTGTACAGCGTCTTGCTCACGCTTTTAGTAGTCAAAAGGTCTTGGATGTTAATGTACTGGCCTACATCCAAGTGCCCTGGACAAGGCGAATACTCACAGAGATCCATAATTGCAATCACAAAATTAATTTTTGGGTTTTGACGGGAAGGTTTTGAAAAGATTTTAATTTTTTTTTTTTTTTTTTTGGGAGTCGGGTTTTGTATTTATGGGGTCGGATTTTCTTTCCGTTCCGTTTATGGAAATATGTAGTACTGTAAACTTACAGTTATTCCCTCTGTCCCAACTTAACCACTCTATATTTAAAATGGACAATGCTAGAGATCTACAATGTAGACACCCAAAAGTGTCTACAATCAGCAATAATTTTACTACACTATCGAACTTTTACTACTCACACAATTAATTTTACTACCTGAATTTTTCATTACAATTAATTTTACTACTCCTATATCAATTTTACTACTACTAACTTAATTTTACATTGTAGACAAATTAATTGTGTCTACACTGTGGACCTCTAACAATTTGCCTTTAAAATATCCCCGTCTTGAGGACAGTATACACATTAATCACTTATTCAAGGTACTAATTTTTTTTATAGCAAGTTAGATTAGAATCTTAAGTTCTTAACTTAGTCGCCATGCAATTTTTTTAGGACTTTGATTAACCGATTTGTGTGCACACCCTCCTCGATGACGGTCGTTTATTTATTTATTTTTTTTAGGGTGGTTTGAGCTAGAACAGAGAGTGTAGTCCATAATAAGGTCACTAGGCCGTGGGCTTCAAGGGTTTGGGCTATAACTCCCTATTTATTTTTCTTGTTTTCTTTTTAAGGCAATGGAAATTTTGTTAGGGATGTC
Organism: Spergularia azorica; assembly: GCA_038382645.1. Taxonomy (NCBI): domain Eukaryota; kingdom Viridiplantae; phylum Streptophyta; class Magnoliopsida; order Caryophyllales; family Caryophyllaceae; genus Spergularia; species Spergularia azorica. Next base: position 1,800 of record JBBYHQ010302505.1, on the reverse strand, counting down.
AATAATGAGTTGAGTTTGAGGGTGTTAGCAATTTGTTGCTCTGGTTAGAACTTATTAAAAGCTAGTTCAGTAGTTTGTATGATATGGAGATGGGTAGCTAGGTTGATTGGATTGTTGTAAGCTAAATCCCATTATATAGGGTGAGTTGGAGATAGATTTGAGATTCATTTCCTTGTAATTAAAGGGTCGAGTCTGATGAAATTTTCATTAAGGATAGGTATGTCGTTGAAAAAGAACTTGAATACCTTATTAAGGAGACTCATTATGTCATACATACTTGCTCCATTTTGTAATGTCGAACATTTCTACTTCTTAATAATAGTTTTGATATTCCATGTTAGAATAAGTTCGTGGATATCATCATATCAACAACTCGTTGCCCTCGTCCTAGCTTAGTGGGTTATATAGTGATTATACATTTTTGGTTATTGTTTTTTTTTTTTTTGAGGGATTTGGTTATTGTTTTTGTTTATATCTATGTGTTTTTTCATTTTGAAATTATACATTCCTAATTTCATGGTTATTGTTTTTTCTCAAGGTGAACATATCAGCCCTCAAATGCAATCACTCACGCTCTAATACATAGAAGTATGCAAAATATTTACCAAAATAGACATAAGTCAAAATGACAACGATAATGAAAACGAGAAGGTCGGGTATGAAAATAGTTTCCCAACACGATTTACTCTAGTTCTTAAATTCAAGTCCAAGCCCCGACCCGATTTGATCCGGTTTGGGTTAGCATCTTGCTTGCCAAGCCCAAGAGGCCTAACCACTAAAAGCCTTTAACTACTCACTTGGTAACCCAATTAAAACAATAATATAAAGAAGCAAAAGATCTTCTAGTTCTATCTATGTGGGAGAATTGACCAAAACACAATAAACAACAATGTATTTACCTATTAAGGTCCTGTGCGATTGGACTGCATTTTTCTGATTTGATTTGATTTGAATTGAACTGATTTGAATAAATTTGATTTGATTTGATTTGAACTGAATTAATTGATAAATTAACTGAAATTAAACGAATGAATAACTAAATTTAGACTAGATTTATAGATTGTTACTTGGATAATTCTGATCTGATTTGATTTGATTTGAATAAAACTGATCTGATTTGATTTGAATAAATCTGATCTGATTTGAAAACACTGTTGAATAAGCTGAATCGTACAGGGTCTAAGCCTTCGTACCCACACGTTGACTTAACACTGTACTATAAAGATGGTCTTAAAGAAGGATACCATCAAAATACGCAATGCTTTTCTTGCATAACGCGATTCAAAACTTAATTTAGCATACAACACCAATTCAATGAAATGAATTCATATAATAATAGAAGGAAAGAGGTCAAAGAAGAATAATGTGTAGGGGGTAGAATTTAGGGATTGGAGATGAAGTAAAAGATAAATGAGCTAGAATATTATGAATTTAATTTGGTAATCCCACATACTTAAAATTACCTACAATTATCAATGTATAAACTTTAATTTGTTTTTTTTTTTTCTTCTTTAAGAAATCTACGAAATTCTAACGTGTACCTAATCCATAGAAAAAGCTGTAAGAAAAAACTTTAAAATAATGCTTATTACACTAGTGGAATAGTAAGAATAACCTCAAGCACACGACTACACGAGGAGTGATAGGGGGAGCACTGTGCTGTGGCACTGTTTCCACAGCACACAAACGACAATAGCAGCAGAGGGACAGCGGAGCAAAGTTCGGGAAAATTTATGATTGGCTTGAGAAGGGCATCTAAGCAATAATTAAAAAAACAGATAAAACGCACACATGCTTCCT
>JBBYHQ010302504.1:0-44386 GCA_038382645.1 Spergularia azorica | reverse complement strand
TTGTTTCCAATATTGATTAGTTACCCTCAAACCAAACCTGGGAAAGTATTACCCAGGTAATGATTCCTCTACTATGCAAAACCTATAATTCATGGATTCATTACTCCCTTGATTTATCTCCCCTGTAACTATTAGCCCCTAATCTTTCCTCCCCTAATCTTTACCATCATACCAGGCAAGGCCTTAGACTTTAAACTCACAGTTGAGGCCCAGACAAATTTGTATCTTAATATGAAAATATCTTAAAACTTTTAGGTTGAGTATGTAAATTCTCACGGCAAAAGCCAACGACAATTGTGTGTTTAGTTGCCAATTCATTTATTTTGTAGGAAAATTAAATTCGCGTCGATTCTGGATTCCCATGATTTTGGTTAATGCCAACGGTTTTAATCCAAGAGAATTTTGATACAAAAAGCATAACAAGATTTGCAAAAGAAAACGTGTGTATCTATTGATGCTTGTAAGTTGTAACACATGTTAAAAAACATTATTCACATTGGTAGAAACCATGCTCTACAAATCCTAGGATTGCAAGAGTTGACATTTCATACTGCCTGAACAATGTCTGTTTGGATATTGGCTAGTTTCAGTCAAATTACTACGCGTTGCTCAGCAAACATATCAATGAATGAAAGCTGGCAGGCCACAGGACTGCAAGGAGTGACATCTTACATGTTACAACAAAACCTGGCATTCTCTTTCCACCAGAAAACATGCTCCAACTATCTACTCCTTCCCGTGTAAGTTGGAAATACTCGAAACAGTGAGCACGAAGGAGATGCCCGTCTAAACAGTGGAATTCCGGACTCGAAGCCGCAAGTTCATCCAGGGCATGTCGGGCTTTCTTCTCCGATAATCAGTGGTTAGCAAGTCAGTTAACTTCTGTAAAAAATGGAAAGCAAAAAATAAGACAAAACGACACATCCTGATGTTCCAAATGGGTTAAGCTCGAGGTAGTCAATAGACTTCAAAGCACTTCACAGTGTTTCATTTTCATAGAATATGAGCAGGTAATGGGGTTGTACTGCCAGAAGCTTATAGTCATCTAACATCAGTACTATGTCCCTATATATTTCCTACAACACTATCTCGGTGCCTCCAAGGCTGTAGGAGTCATATGCAAGCAGTCTTAAACGATAAGGGACTCTGCATCCGTCTTACATTCCTGACATCATTTCACCCTTAGCTATTAGCTATCAACGCAAAAATTCTACTCTGAATTTTGTGTCTTTTGTTATGTCCTCTTCAAAATGGCCGTCATCATTATACAATGCCTCATAAGCAATCAGGATCAGCCTTAAGCATGCTCTGGCAAAGAGGTTCCTATAGTCTTACACCAGCACTCGCCTTCCATCCAGAGTATAGACTAGACCCCAATGATTTTAACAAACATGGACTACTAGAGTTATAGAGCCACGCATGGAGTTGGAAAAGTATGTATAAAATAGATAATCATCCTTAAAAGGAATAATAGACAGCAAGGTTGCCATTTTAAAAGTAATCATTTACTCATAGTCATAGCGTCTTCTCTCAGTTAGCGACTTGTCCCCCTCCCCCCGCGGCCCCGCCCCCTCCCACCTCTTACCTGCAGTAAAGCTTTGTTTGATCTAGGTTGACATATTGCATGTGATTGCATCCCGATAATGAGACATAAACAGAAAGCTCTATAGATCAATAACTTTATCCCTTCAAGTTTGAGTTTACTCAAAAGACAATAAACCACTGCCTGATCACCTCATGAACTCTCCCCTCGGCAACCAATAAGCCTACTAAGTTATTTACATTTAGGTCCAATCCCAAAAGAACTGATGCTCTCAATGCAAGAAACTTTGGAGAGTAAAAGTAACGCACCTTCTTTTTTGTCAATATGTACAAAGAAGCTGGCCGCAACGATAAGATAGCACAACACAAGCATCAAACCTTTAAAATAATTTGATGTTCCTTCCTGCACGAGGTACCACATATCATGATTAAAATGGACGTCTCAAACAGTGCACCCTGAAAACCATTTTTTAAGCGAAAGCAAGTACTCATGCAAGAGTTTTGTTTAAAATGTGGCAAGGACATCCTATTACCCAGGTCATACTCCCTTGGTGTACGTGACAGGGAATCATGTACAATAATTTTGTTTAGTAGGTCACGGGTTCAAGTCCGGAGAGCAGCCTCTTGTCTAAAAATGACAAGGGAAGGCTTGCCACTTTAGTCTTTACACCCTTCTGGTGGGACCCATCCCCGGATCCTCGCCTTATGGGGACGCCAATATGCACCGGGATGCCTTTTTAGCCAATAAAAGTAAGATATAGATGCAAGACCGTACTAGAACAATAAAAATATCAGCAGTACACTCCTGCACACCTACAACTACACGTCTACACCCACCACATACTTCTGCGAATGCAAGAATTGAGCAAACTATTGTATAGCCATAACAAAGCAACAAACTAGTAAAAAGAAAGCCAGATTAAAAGACTAGAAACAAAAAGAAAAAGAAAAACAAGAATAAAAATGACAGAAAAAAGAAACTTTAAGGCAAGGTAGCACAGGATTTAAATGAGAGAAATTCAAGAAGAAAGGTTAATCCTAAAGCAATTTGGGGTCGGTGATACAATCCATTGAAAAAATAATAATAAGAAGACCAAAGAAAGTTATACAACAACAACAACAACCAAGCCTTATTCCCAAAATGATTTGGGGTCGGCTAACATGAATCGTCATCTAGTAACCGTCTTGTGTACGCCATGAAAATTATAAATGAACAAATAATACAAAGATTAAGTCAGACTTCATCGTCCACTTGAATCCACCTTGACCTCTCTGACATCATATCTTACTCCATCTAACACCTTGTGAGCGTGAAATTACTTCACTGCCCACACACAGTGAATTGTCAATCGGTGCGATTCTCGAACCAATTTTCATTTTGGGTCATCCGTGCGCAGCCTCTCTATGTTTCAATAGGGGTAAGGCTTGCTTGCATCCGACCCCCCCTTAGCCCGCCTTATGGCGGGAGCCTTTAAGGCACTGGGGTTAAAGATGTTGTTGTATACATGGATCACACCCAACCTGCTTTCATCTATAAAGCTACATCTACATCAGATTCTTCAATATGTAGGCGAATCGATTATAGATGTAGTACAAAGCATAACCTTGGACAATCCTCTCATCCAAGGTGATCAACCCTCCTACCCTGCTAAACTTACATTCCAAATTTACATTTTTGAGATTCCAATGTCCCTTCTCCACAATTCCAACTACTCCTCACACTTACTCTTTTATCATCCATCAACACAATATGATAATATCATCCACAAACATTATAATATCAGTCTCGGATCGGCCTCATTAGTTCATCCAAAACTATAGCAAAGGGATAATTGAAGTGCAGAACTTCGATAGCATCAATATATAGAAGGAAACGCTTTTCTTTGCCAAAGCCGAAAGTACTTGTTTTCTTCCCTTAGACCCTTACTATACGTTCCTTCTTTTAGTGAGATTTCTTCACTATCTGTGTCATGAGATAGATTGCACCCACAGATGATCTTCCCAGCATAAATAAATACAAATTGGATATCCGAAACCTTCACGCTTCTCATTAGATTCTGATTAATCATTTGTTACCCAGTTCCATTGTATGACTCTTAGTTTGATCCTCCAATAGTCGAACAGGCTATGACATGACCTTTAATCTTATGCAAAGTGATTAGAGTATTCTTCCTCTAGTCAAATGACATCTTGTTACTTCTATAAGACTTATTGAATGTGAAATTACCATTAGAATCCTTCCTCCTTCAAATACTTGCGAATTCCGACATCTTGTTACTTCTATAAGACTTATTGAATGTGAAATTACCATTAGAATCCTTCCTCTTTAAATACTTTGCGAATTCCGACTGCTTGCTTCGATCTTATCTTTTCGAGGACCAGGTATGTTCAAGTGATCATATCCAATATGTTACTTTTAATCACCATTGAACAAGGTATTAAGTACGACCTACATGCATCCTTTATAGTCTTATCTCCAACCAGAGCATTTAGGTCAACTTCTTCCAATTTTAACCCTCTTAGCATCTTCTTGTACCCCTAGTAGATGTCTTCCTCCCTTCATTCGAATCAATCCCCATACAATTCTCGCTTCACCATGGCTTTTACAGTTTGCACTTGGCTTCTCTTCTAGTCTCTTTATACTTGGCATGAAACTCATCACTCCTATATTTCCTCAATAATTTATAAACATTGTGACTTACTCTTTATCACTTGGCTTACTTCTTCATTGCCAGCAACAAGTGTCCTCAGTCAGAGGTGCATGGTCCCTTGAGATTCTTCTAAAATCGCCTTACTGTGCCTTAAATATTATGCTCCATCTTAGTCAAGTCGAATTGCCTATTCCATGATGCAAGACCAGATACCAACAGTAACAATCTTACACAACAATGTCCCTTACTTCTACCATTGAAACTTTCACTGATCGATTCTAGGGTTCACTTATGGTTTTCTCTTCTTGAATATGCGACACTTCAAAAATCAAGCACCACAAGTATGGGTTAAGTGTACTCTCACAAAAAATCACCTTATGGTATTTATAACTCTTGCGCTAAGCATTATTTACTAAAAGATGTCTCATATTACCTCTACTCCTATTGGTCCCTAAGTGAGAGTTTCTCAAACCAAATTTACATCATAACTAAGTTATATGCCAATGCAAATCCAAAATACCCCTTCCTACTTAATTTTTCTCCCCAAAACGAAAACCACTGCGACTGCTTTCAACGCCATCTCAACTAGAGGCCACAAGCTTGTTGACATCACCACCACTGATCATTCTCTCTCTACTAGGAGCCAGTTGCACCAACTCCTTGAGATCACCCAATAAATCCTGTCTAATCATGCCTCATATCCTGTGGTTTATAAGCAAATTATAATTATTACAACCTAATCCCTATCACTACTTATACTACTAAATTATAGTCTTGTCACACTTCCTCAACTCTTCCACGGCATCATCAATATGCTTTTTATAAATGGTGATACCTGCTTCATAACCTGAGTAACAAAAGCATATAATGTGAAGGAACTATTTCTTTAGCTTCCTCTCCAACCCACTTAGTCTCTTGGACACACATTACGTGAACCTTCCTCCTCTTATAACCTCCACAACTTATGTTGACCTCCCAATCAAGGGGCCATTTAGTCTCACGAAAAAAAATCGAGACTGCATGAGATATATAGATTCCAAAGAATTCTTAGATTGCTTATAGTAACTACAGACTCATTTATGGCTCACCTTAATCGACACATGAAAAAAAGGTTTATTTCAATCTCGATACTAAGAAAAGCCAAGCTAGTGGATTCTGTACGCATGCCGAAAAACATGTTGCTGAAAAAAAGCATGCATGCATAGACTAATGAAGCAACCGATTGGCCACCAAAATAGAAAAGCAATTTGAAGCCAAACTATAGATTCTTCAGCGACTTTTAGAAACTCAGGGTACAAAAAATATTCTGAAGCTTAGTATGCCATTTGTTAGCTATGATGAGCATCTTATTCCATTTGATATATAAAACCATAGACAATCAACAAACAATAAACAATTAAAAAAAAAAACAAGATTAGTAAGAATTAAATTTGAAGAGAATACACCAAATACATGAAAGCAGATGGCTAACCTGTAACATAAAAGCAACGACAAGAACTGTCACAAAAAGTGTGGCCGTTTCAAAAAGTTGAAAGTTCAGATCCATAGGCTGGCCCATCATCCAACCAACAATAACACAGAAGGGTATCTGCAAAAACAGGGGCCAATATTGACTGAATTTTATTTCAACATACCAACAAAAACTATAACGATAAAGACAAGAAACTAGGAAGTCCATGGCAATAACGAAGAAGATAACTCATGGACACACCTGTAGCTGAGTCTACTGTGAAGAACACACTCACAGTATTCGTTCTACTGTAAAGGTTATGTCACTGCCGACCAAATAAAAAATACAGAGAACAGTTCTTCGGAGCTTAAATATGTATGAACAAGAGACTACCTAAATACAATGTATGATGAACTACCTAATTACAAGATATTGGTACAAAGAATCACATAGGTACAATAAATCAAACTAACTTAAATATGTTCATATTCTATCACACCCCCGCAGTCAGAGCGGGAGGAGGGCGAACGCTCAGGCTGGAGCGAAAATTAGTGAAACGTGGCCGAGGAAGGCCCTTAGTTTGACTCATTGTACCTGTGTGATTCTTTGTACCAATATCTTGTAATTAGGTAGTTCATATTCTATCATAACACATGATATTTTCCTCCCTTTACTTCCAACCAGAATGTATTTGATGTATGCAATGCAACCCTTTCCCCAGTGGTCAAAACCTTTAGAAAGCCTATTCCATACGGAATTTTACCACCCCATAAATCCCCCCTCTACAGGAAATAACAAATGAGGATACTCACGCTCTGACATGCAAATATCGCGAAAACATTAGGCCTAAACATCCACAATGAAAGGGTGGATCTATAAGTTTCAGACTCATACCAGTGAGATTTCTGGCAAAACCAGGAAAAAGGAGTAGAGTTGCACATGTCGTTACATTGTTTTACAAAGAACCCCATATTCTTGTATTACATTCCCAACTATTCATTCTCCCAACCATTTTCTTTCTTGAAGTTTGTAAGTGCAGTTTGCCATCTTATACCTCTCTTATTGAAACTCTGACAAAACAAGGACCAGATGCTCACTAGAGAACTAGTTTCCTTTTGTGTTAGAAAATGTTCACTATATTTTCATTATTAATAAAACAGTGATAAGTCTGATAACAAGATTCTTGTAATGATTCCAGCAAAGCTTCAACAAGTGGGGGATTCATGAATACAAAGCTTCTGCTATGTAAAGATGATTGAAAGCTCAGGGGACAAATATGGAAACTAGAGTTTTTGCAAAGTAAAGGTGATTAAAAACTCATGTGACAATAATGAAACTGAACTTCGAACGAAGCAGCATAAGATGTCTGAACAAAATATTAAGTTTTGGTAGCATCCACCATACTATACAAAACATTCACAAACAGTAGACCACAAAAAAAATTTAATCCAGAAAGCCACTTGAAATTGGGAACTTCAAATAATTTTTCTAGACCGAATGGAGACTTTTCATACTCCTGGGTGCATTTGAAACGGAAATTAAGACCAAAAATACTTGTTCATTGAATCTCCGGATAATATAGAGGATTAAACCAACCAGATGCAACATAGGCAACGAATAAAACAAAATGAAATTAGAGATCATTCTTCAACACAACCTCTATCTTACTTACATTTACAGACATTGTCTGACAGGCTTATATATATTCGGTTTAACTTAAATATGAAAAATAACTGATCTACTTCCCAAGTGAGAGGACTCGAATAGCTAGTTCCCAAAACCATGCCACTATTGAGATCCACACATGGTGGATATTACAAGGTAATCAAATTCCGGGTTTTCATTTTAATATAAGTTTAACTTAGATAGCTTGTGATCATCAATGTGGCATTCTAATAAATCAATAACATTCATCCAGTTATAGTTGCCTTGATCAAGCTTGGAAAACCACTATAATTGCATTTATTTTGATGCTACATGTAGATCATTCAACTGAAGCTAAACCTGGCTCAAGCTAAATTTGTATTATTAAAATTATATCTGATAAAATGAAACACAGAACAAACTAGCGCATATTCACAAGTGTGTGAACATGGCTTGATACCACAGGCCACACCACTAAAGAAGCATTCCATTGTTTATATCTCAGTTGTAATCAATAAGCAGAGAAGTCTACTCACCACAAACATTGATATTTGAGTTGATGAGCCAATAGCTACTCCAAGTGTGATATCCTGCCAAATCCATGTGGAAAAATAATAATTACTAGACTGTATAATTGTGCAAGGAGAAAAACATTCAGCATCACTGTATCACAAGACACAACATGGCCCTGTAAAGCTACTGAAGAAGATCATTAAGAGTAATCTGTGAGCTTCAAAAGAGCTATATACATAAGTTGGAGCCATGACCAACTTTATATAATAAATACATATAAAGCTCGGAAATTCTAGTGTGAGACCATCATTTGAGACCACTTAAATCTTCTTTGATGTGATGTCTAATGAATTAAATTTGAAAACATAGTATGTTACTTTTGAAATAACTTCGTATTGAATTAGTAGGTTGTTTTTTAATTACGTTATTTGAATCATGGTACTTTTGAAGATAATGTTACTTTTGACTTTTGAGAACTAGTAGCTGGTCTCATTGTAGGAGACCATCTTATCTTAGAATTTGTTTATCCAGCTGCAAGGTAAAACTTAATCTAGCCTTCATCCAAATAAGAAGGGTGAAGATTAACCCCAAACCCTACCAGCATGCTTAATATCGAACCACTCCAAACACCAACACAGCCCACCGCCGCTTACCCCAACCCCTCTGACGCCTAGATGGACGTCAACCCCTAAACCGCTCAAGCACCCCGACCTTAATCCCCCACAAAAATCCTTTTCCCCCACCCCACCTTATGCGAACACCCCTTCAGCCACTCACAGCTCCGACCCCATCCCGTTTGACCAACCTTTCCCTAGCAGTTAATGCGGTCTAAGATTTGGTTAGGTTTTATTTTATTTATTTGTTTGGGGGGGGGGGGCAAGGCCGGCTCTCCTCAAGCCCGAATTTAAGGCAGATTAGATGGTGGTTATATGGCGGGTTGGTGTTGTTCGGTGGTGGTGACACGGGTGGGCGGTGGCTGTCTGGCTGACGGTGAAGGTTGGGATTGGGTTGTGTATCTATACCATTTTCCCAATTGTGTTCTGATACAGTTGTACTTTGTGAGTTTACATGACGTACATTCAAAGTAAACATGAAGTACTTTCTAGGTTTACATTGACAGAGACTCAAAGTAGACATGATGTACAGTCTATGTTTACAGATCTACTTGCACTGCACTTTTGATGATTGTATATGATGCACTTTAGATTATTTTGCGGTACTTTTGACAATAATATAAAATGTACTTTCTACTATTAACAATGTAATTTCAAGGTGTAATACCTAATAATGCTTGACAAGCAACATAGGATAGTGGCAATGTGAAAATGGAGGGGGAGGGCGTTCGTGAGGGGGGGGGGGACAAGGAAAGGATGAAGTGATGCAAGAGAAGGTGATCGAGTGGGCAGGCTTGCCTGTCTCCGCCACCCTTCCATCCCTATAGGCGTGGCCTCCTAGGTGATGGTTGTCACGGCCCTAGCCAGTGGTGCTCCAGTGATGCAGCTGGGGTTGCGGGGAGGGGTTGGAGTAATAGATAATGGAGAGATTGGGGCGTGGGACTGTTGTCTTTGCTTTTGTGTGTTTTGATCTCAACCATCAAATTCCAGGAATGGATTGTTAAGATAACGTCCTATTTGGGTGTTCCTTTTTTATCGCTCTAACATACACATTCCACAAACTGCTCGAGTTTCAAGACTCACCAGTTTATCTTTTACGGCAAACATGATCGCACTAGCATGCTCAGCAGCATTTCCTACAATTGGAAGTAGAATCACACTTATAAACGAAACAGGCATATTCCACGAGTCAGATGCACCCTGCAATCAGGAGAAAGTTGTTAATGCTAGCTTCAAATTTAAAAACTCCACTACAAACATGACCATATGTGAAGCAAGACTAGTTAAGCTGGCAGACATAGCAATCCCTGAGACGTACCATAAACTGCACTAATGTTGTTCTATTGCAGGTTTAGATTATTGGTCGTGACTAATGAGTATACAACTTCACCTTGCTAAGTGCTTCATCAAATATTAGAGAAGAGATCTAAGATCGAATACTATAGATAGTATGGAACTATGGATAGTTTGTTTATACCCACATGGGCCAGTCCCTAGAACGTGCACATCGATAGCTTATGAATCACCAAATCAACACCACCGTTGATAATAACAAAAACTCTAGTTTCCGAAGAGCTTCTCCCAACTACGTCTGGGGACTAGCTGTAAGGAGAGTTAGCAGACGATAGTCGGCAACTTACAGCCCGGGAAAAAAATTTATTAGACAAACAGTAGGCACTACATGTGCACTGGTTAAGCACATCAACCAATTTCTGTTCTGGTCTCTACAATGTGCAGCTTATAGCTTATGAAATTAGTCCAAACATCAAACTTAAACCTCGACACTGTAACAGCACAAAATATAGAATACAGAAAATAGAGACATGATATTTGTTCGGACATGTAAAGAGTTGTATGGAACTACCTGAATGGCATCAACAAGATATCCAGAGAGAACTGACACCCATAAGGTCAAAACAGCAAGCCAAGTAATCGCTTCCCAATAACTGATCTCAGGAACTTCATCATCATCATCATGGGATTCTTCAATATGATTAATAGTTTCCTACAGTCATTTGTAAGTGTCAGCAAGATACTTTATAAGCACCTTGAAATTCAGAATATGCAACCAACTCAATAACTTTGTAAAATACAAATTATTATTAGTTAGCTTTGTTTCTAGTATACACACACTGATACACACATAAACCTAAAATGTTCCCTGATAGATGAGGTAATGCTATGTAATATATCATGACCTCCAGTCTTCCAATGTATTATATCATGACCTCCAGTCTTCCAGGAAATCACACCGAAGGGTAGTACATTCACTTTTGTTTATGCAACAAAATATGCTCCCATAAAATTTTCTCCCCTTGCTGAATATAGGAGTTTCAATTCAGTGCAAAGATTAAGCAAAAAATACAAAATAAAAATAAAAAACTTCTTGACAAGAAATAACAATATTGAAACATCAGTCATGACTCAGAAAAGTTCTTGAATGCAATATGCCAATATCTTTTAATGAACTGCAAAAAAAAAAAGGTACATACACTACCACTATGTTGTTTATAGAAACACTTATTTGAACCATTGTCACGGTTGTTTTAAGCATATAGGGACGTTGGTAAGTAGTCTTCAATTCATTCAATTTCACTTCATACACCTAAAATATTAGAAGTATCCAACAACAGAAAAGTCTACGTATATTCCAAGGATTGGAATGACCAGAGAAATATATTCCTGATGATATTTTAGGCAAAGCATCCTTCATAGGTGCAACCGGAAGATATATTTTGGGTATACTACAGAAGCATAGTACTAGAAAGTATTAAATGATTAACTGGTAACTGGTAAGTACAGACAACCAAACCAGAATTTCAAGAATTCTAAATAGAAAATTTTATTGCCAAAGACCGAAATTAAACACCCTGAAAATACATTTAACAAATTCAAATCGGAGAGAAACAATGAAGTCAAAAGCATCTCCCACCAGGTCATAAGGCATTGGACTTGTGTAAAATTGTAAATGATATACATATACCACATGCGTCCTTATCAACCCTCCCTCCCCCCCCCCTCCCCAAATTAAAAGCAAAAAAGAAATACCACATGTGAAAGATTGCAAGTGTATGAATCGTAGACATACCCCTTCAATAGGGTCATAAAGATTCTGCTGACTCCTTAGCTGAAAGAATAGGTAACTTGCATATGCCACAAGCATGATGCCGCTACTAAACCTTGAAAGAGACAACTCTGACTTGCCAAACGTAACCTCAGTGTGTGTAAAATGAAGAACAGCAGGAAATGTAATGCCCATCACAGCCATCAACAACAAGCCTGAATTGACTACAGCTCCAGACTGCAGCAAGTAAAAGAACACTGTAAAGTGTAAACCTTACAATATGTCGAAGAAGGCTACACGAACTAAGATGCCCTGCAGAACCACACAGTTATTGACTTATTGTTTGATACACCTACAATAGCCTTCTACCTTATCAAATCTCTGGACTTTTGGATGATGAACAATCCCACCGGTGAGAAAGGCACATCCAAGAACTAACAGCATGTTTGATAAGATGGAACCCAGCAAAGATTGTTGAACCACTCTGATCATCCCAACCTTCAACGCATACATTGAAATGATCATCTCCGTTGCATTGCCAAATGTAGCATTTAACAGACCTCCCACTGGAACCATCAACATTTTTTAGTCCACGTAGACATGATTATAGGTTAACAGTTTCAAGGAAATATGCATCTGTCCAGGCTAGCTACCATAAGTCCATAACAGAGAATAGTTTTTACATCTGGTGGGAGTACAGCCAGTAGCGTTTACCTGTAGGGCCTGTATAGAATGCAAGCTGCCTGTATGAAAAAACAATGAGTACCACCCATCAATGACCAATGTTGACAATATTAAGACCTTTAACCAAATTACAAAGAAAATGACAAAAACATTATTACGACAATACGAGGACCGAAACAGAAGAAGACATACTCTGTTGCGTAACCCAACCGCTCTGCCAAAGGAGTAATACCGAGCAAGCTTAAGAAGAAGATCCAGCCCTGAAATCCATATAAGTTCCACAAGATGAGGGTGGTGGTAAAGGTGGTGGTGGAAACAACTAGGACTAAACATCACTGGCAAGTGGCAATACTAGGAATATGGGAGTAACTGTGCACCACCAGAGGGCAGTGTGTATTTCAAATATGAGAAGTGAAGTGATCCTCACCTGTCTATCAGTTACATAGTGAAGCACTATCGCCAAAGGACCAAATGGTAACAGCACATTTATTTTTGCTTTTATTAACACCGTGTATATACTAGTAAAAGGACTGTTTCGCAGCTTCTTTATTAACCGTGAATTTGAGAATCCTCTCTGAATGGTCGGTGTTGTTTCAAAATCAAGGGAATGCATCTCTTTTCTACTGGATTTTGATGAAAGAGGAATATCCTCCCCAAATTCATCTACTTTATCATCAACCGGACCCATCTGCACAGCCAAAAGTTAAATAATCAAAAGCTTCTCAATGAAAAAGCAAATGACACCAATACAACAGCAGAACCAGAGAAAGGGCACAATTTAGATTAAAATGGCATGAGAAATATTCTAAGCTGTATGACAATAGCATTATCAAATAATGTGACACCAGATTTATCTTCACGGTTATCGTGGTCAAGTCCAACACTTCAGTCCATGAAAATAGTGGTAAGCCTCTCCTTAAAGGCACTGTTATTCTTGTCCTCTCCCCCCCTCCCCCACCGCCTGGGAAAGTCAACGCAGGATCTGTACAAAGGTCTGTGATGGTACTTAAAGGAATCCACGATAATAAACAATGAAATGATAAGAAGGCTAGTCCAAGACTCCAAAGTGTATATACAAAGTCATATATTTTTTAAATACTCAGGGACTATTATCTGTGAATTATCTATACGTCCGGGTATCTGTATACACTGCAGATATTCAAAGATATACTGTATATCAGTATAAAGACTTACGGGTATGGCTATACGCCTATACTGACGCTTGGTTCAAGTTTTTGAGACAATGTACTCTTAAACACTAACTCGGGAAGAGAAATGACGTATCCAAGTCAAACTCCTACACAAGAGAAATGACGCATGACAAATTAAGCAAATAAGCGAATTGCAACATAGCGCATTCAAAATAAAATGAATGAAAGGAAGTAAACCATAGTGCAAATTTCCTTGAAGATAGAAGGAGATCTCCAATTTGCAATTGTTTGGTTTCCAGTAAATCTACGAGCATACGGATTTCCTCAAATCGAGGAAAATTAGCCTATTGGGATAAGTCTGCAATATTTGACGACTAGGTATGCGGGTTGAAGGGTTTCGTAAACATCATATGTGTTGGATACTTTGTGAACACACTTGGGAAACCCTCAACAATGTCGAAGAATATACTTAGCCCAATCTAGTTATTCATTATCACGCACATTGTACTTGAAAGATGAGCTTGACAAGAAGGTAAAACGATGGATAAGTACGGAACCACTACTCACTGTAATTCTCCATATCCCCAACAACAACAACAACATTACCCTCACTGCCTCAAAGGCTCCCGCCAACAACAACTACCGATGTACGTCGCTTCACCTATACATTAAGCATAATATGACTGCTTTTGCTGTGTTCATATTCAAACCACTCAATGCAGGGGGGTGAAGCATTAGTCTACATTTGCTAGACACCAACGTTCGAAGTCAATCACGACGGACCCATCCGATATCGGACATTCAGAAGTGAGCTACAAGCTTCACAGGCATTATTACATCAAATTTCCTGCTCCACACTTTACATCACAGTATGCATTTCATGATCACGAAACTCTCTACACAACACAACACAAAGAAACAAGCATACAAATTCTTAAAAAGACGGCACTTTTACGATATGCATATCAGTCAATTTCAGCACAAAATCAGCAAAAAAAGTTAATCCAAATTCCAACTCCCAAGTCAAAGTCGATCAAATCTATACATATTTACTACCAAAACAAACCCAAATCAGATCAACTACAAGCTAATCCAAATTTCAATTTATTATTAGACCATGTAATAATAATCAACTAAATCAAAAAAACATTATAACCAAAAAAAAAAAAGTACCTCTATAAATAGAAACAACTGCTCCAACACTTGAACAACAACTGGTCAAGGAAACTTGAACAACACACCTTTAGCAAAAACAAAAAGGTAGGCAGATGGAAATCTGGGAAATCGTGGGTTTATAATGTTGAAATGATGATAAAAAGGTAATGATGATGCTCAGCAGAAAATTAGGAAGGAAATGGGGGAAGTGGAAGAAGAGTCGTCGCTGCACATTGATTGATGAACAACAATTAATTAATTTTTAGAAAATTAAGATTTGGGTAAGCCGGCAACAATGTGCAACTGAAGCTTCCACGAAGTCCCTCTAATTCAATTCAATTGATTATCAGTTTTAAATTATTATTATTACTAATTTAATTCTTTCTTAGTTTTAATTAATTGGGTTGGTCAGTCAGTTTAAATGGCTTTTCCTGTAAGTTTTTGACGGTTTGAGAGATAATGTGGGGAGTTTGGACAAGAGAACGAAATCTGAGGCTGGATATTTTATATTTTTTAAAGGAGTTATATGTTGATGGGGTCAGAGAGAGACTTGATTAAGCCCATCATTATTAGGACTTTTGAATTTATGTTGGCACATGAATTCCCACTTTGGACACTCTTAGGAAGGAGCATACTGTGGCCAATGCTCAGATTTTGTACTTCCACTTAATTGCACTGTAATAATGCTTATCTGAGTTTTAAGTTGTAATTGTAGTGGATGAGTTAAAAAAAAAAAAAAATAAGGTAGAACTGGTTATAATAGCATTATTATGTTGTTGCGGCCACGAAATTTGCGACCCCCTTATCCAAATCTTCAGGTGAACCACTCTCAACCCAAACCCGTGTTACATAATCAATGAGATAAATGTGAGGGAAGGGGAGGGGAGGCACTTAAGTAATTAAGTACGAGTTGGGTGATTTAGTAGAATTCTCAATCAGCTTCCAATGGAAGCATCGTTATCGATCAGCACATCAATCACATGATCAAGTTTAAAAGGGGTCCTCTAAGGCCAACCCATCCCTCGTAGTGATTGCATTCATGTGAGGAGTGGAGAGTATTAAGCTTGTTGTCAAATTGTCGAATAGGTCTTGGACATTCTCATCGGTCTTGATTGGATGAGGTCACTCAACATGTTCATTCAGAATATTAGTCGATTGTGAAGGTTGGACATTTTGAGAGTGAAAGGGCCCCTGACTAGAGTGATTGTTGTGTTCTTGAAAAAGGGGTCTTTGGTAGCTAAATCTGGGTGAAGTAAAGTTAAGTTCTTGAGGATTTTGTACAATTTGACTACACAAGGGAGGTTGGGATGATTCCTAATTTCCTATACTCAGGATTGAATGATTTTGAGTATGAATTGTTTTGTGGCATTGGGTTGTAAGATTGAAGGGCATTCACCATCATGACTCGGATTTGCATAAATGTTCACAATGTTTGAGTTTTGAGGAGATACATCAAAGGAATGACCAGTACCACCACACGGCTCACAATTAGAGGAAATAGCGTGCATATTCATGGAGACTTGGAGAGCAAGTTGGAAATTTTGCACAAAGTGAACACCTCTAGAAGCAGAAGTAAGAGAATCTACCTTCTTTGTGAGATCTCCAGGGAGAGAATAAAGTTCCTAATTGGATTATACTTGTGCAACCTCGAAGGGTGACCTTGTTATGCCCCAGTGTGAGTCGGCCCTTGCCATCTTCTCTACAAAGCTTTAGCGGCTTCATCACCCAACTCATCAAACGCCCCACCTCGACTTGCATTCACCATAGCCTTCGTTTAAGGTAAGAGGACGTTGTAGAAGGTTTGGATGGTCATCCAATCCGTTATCCACTGTGAGGGCACGCTCTTAGAAAATCTCTATATATTCCATGCTTCACTCCAACTCTCCATTGCATCTTGTCAGAAACATTGGATTTCCATTCTCAATCTTGCGGTCTTGGAAGGTGGAAAATAATTGTCAAGAAGTGCTTTTAAGGGTAAAATTTAGCAAATGTTTTGCACCGTCCCTTAGGAGAATGGAAACAACATGAGTTTGAAGGCGTCCTCACTAGGCAAGTCGTGGAAGATGTCTTGTTGGATAACACCGGTGAGTGCCAGTTTAAGTTCAAAGTTGTTGGCTCCTATATTACCGATGTTTATACGAGAGGTAGTCGCATTGGGATCCATTCGGTTATGGTCCCTAATGATGGCCATGAGAAGAAAGATGTTTTGTGAGTCAAGGGGGTCGTTTTGAGTGTCGAATGGTGGACGATTCTCTTATCGTGGGGTTTCTTGTTGGAGATTTTGTGGTTGTTCCAGTCTTTGGTTGTTAGCAAAAGGGTTTTCAAAGGGGTCTACTAGAGCTTGAGCTGCCAAGTTTTCTCATTCTCTCCATTACCGTTATGACTCGCGAACGAGAGGAAATAGATCTTGAATAAGAAACCTATGTACAAAAAATTCCACAAACACGTAAAACTCAAGTACACTACGCACTTGGTGGGGAACAAAACCAACAATTCAACAATTAACAAAGCTTAGTTCTAAAACTAAAGAACAATCAATATCAATCACGAAAAAGAACACCGTCCATGGCAACGAAGCCAAATTTGAATTTACCACTAATCTCAAGTTGATGAACTGGATCTATTGCGGGTTTGAGACTAGGATGTGCGAAACGAGGATTTGATGGTAGACGCCTACACCTGGCAAAACTGATCAAACCCGAACCTCCAATCCGAGTTAATTGAATCAAATGAATTGGACTCACAATCGACAATTCGAGTTCAAGATAAAATCCGTAAGTCCGAATTGAGGAGAATAATCAAACATTAAAACTTCGTTTAGTTGAACAAAAAACGAGTCCACTTAAATATATCACAATTTTAATCATTTAAATAAAACTCATAATTTTGTAAAGTTTCAACTTAAGATGCAATGTGATAAACTTTAAAACATACTCCGTATAACACTTATACATGTAAAAATTGACCAATGTGAACCCAATTTGAATTAATTTTGTCCAAATTTAACCCAATATTTACAAACCGAAAATTAGTAACCCATTCAAAAGCCAATCCAAACAACCCATTTACCGACTATTTGCCAGAATTGCCACAAGTCACACGACTCGCATCTCAGTGTACCTTAAACCGTAACCTTCAATTCGAGGTTTTGGCAACTCACACGCAATCTCTCCTCCTCCTCCTCCGCCCAAAACCATCATTCGTCACCACTCTCCGCCCGCGCAACCACCACATTCACGGTATCTTCTTCTACAAGCTCCTTACCCCCAATAATCGACATGTCGTACGACTATCTCTTCAAGTACATCATTATCGGAGACACAGGTATCAATCTCCTCCCCTAATCTTCCGCATAAACCCCCAAATTCGATAGTTTCGTCCCTAAAACCCTAATTTGATTTATTATTTTTTGTACAGGTGTTGGGAAATCATGCCTGTTGCTGCAATTCACTGATAAGAGGTTCCAACCAGTGCATGACCTTACCATTGGGGTCGAGTTCGGTGCTCGCTCTGTTACTGTTGATGGCGTACTCGTCAAGTTTCAGATTTGGGATACGGTTTACTTCTTCCTCCCTACTTTTTAACAAATTATGATTTTTTTTTTGTTGCATTCGCTTCGGTTTTCGAATTGTTAAATTTATGTTGTGATTTGTATCTTATGAGTTACGCCTTAGCAAATTGTAGAATATGTGTTGTTTTAGTCGAGGTTATGCCTTGTTCTAGGGAGAATTTGTCTATCGGCGTGGCGTAATTGCGCAGGCGTGTGTGTGTTAATGTGTTGGAAACGCCACTGGTGGACTTCCGAGTTCTTTTTGTTATCTTAGGAATGTGCTATGCTTGCCGTATTTTGTTGTGTTTGGACGTTGCGAAACGCTAGTTGATTTTCTGTTATAGATCACCTGTCAAGTGCAATTGAGAATTCTGAGAAGGGGCTGTTTTTCTAGCTTCTTTATTTTGGTCCATTGTCAGGAAAAGTCGGGGGAAAATAAAGTGCCACTATTGTGACTTTGTGAGCGAGGCTGAGAGGGTTATCGTATATGTTACTTGGAGACTTGGAGACTATGAGAGTTTACATATTGGCAATTGTGTCTTTGTAATAAATTGGTTGAAAGCAGTTGATGTAAAACACATATGCAGCTACGGAACATTGTAATAGTGCGGACTCCTGAGTCACCATTGTAAAATCAATTCAATTAGTCATCTTACTTGTTAATCGTGTCCTTCCTCGCTGCCTCGAATGTTTCAATTCAGTTATGAATTCTTGGTTTTCCATCTTTGGCTAGAACCAAAGAAGAATTGGTGTTTGGTCGGCAGGTGTTTAGTTGGAGTATTTTTATTATCTTGCATGTGCTTGCTAATGTGCACACTGCTAGGCATTTCCTGTATCCTGCAAGGCTGCAACCCTATTTCTGTGCTAGGTATTTTTTGAGTATCTTCTTTTTGGGGGTTTTGCCATGTCACTACCAGCCTCTTAGCATACCTACTATCTCTGTTTACACGATACCAACCTCATGTTTGTCCCACTCCATCGTCCCCTTAGACTATTTCCTCTGCCTTTCGTAGTCCAAACTCCACCGTCACTATCTACATTGCTGTTTTCGCCTCAGCTCAATCGTGAACTGCCTTTTACGAATTGTTAACCTCGTCCTTAAATTGAAAGATTGTGGATAAATAATGAAAAATGGTGTTTCATTCATGCTGCAAGCATTCGTATTTATGAGTTTGTCAGGAAACATGAGTTCTGCTAAATCGGGGATAACATTCTCAATTCATGTAGCTCAGAACAACTTTCTTCATGGAACGTATACATCTTTGCTTCAAAGTGTGTGTCTATGTTTCATTTGTCAAAGATGTTCCTATGGTCTTTTCCTGAAACTTTTTGAAGGTTTGGCACCTTTCTTATCGCGCATCATATATATACTCAATATGATAATGGGCGAAGTTTTTATTTCATTGCCATTCATTGAGACAGCTATATATCGCAATTAACGGATGCATGCACATTTGGTTTGAAATATGTTCGTTTTAGTTGGAAGTATTGTTTCAAGGTTTTTTATTTTTTTCTTTGTTTTACTTGGGACAGAAACTGGCCATTTAACTTCTAACTTAGTTTTTCGATACTGCTTGATCTGGCTGGCCAAGAATCCTTCCGGTCCATTACCAGATCTTATTACAGAGGAGCAGCTGCTGCCCTTCTCGTGTACGATATAACAAGGTAATGTGTTCCTGGGAGATTCTTGGATTCTCTAATGTGTTTTTAAGTTTAAGTGTTGTTTTCTTCTGTTCTTGAGTCCCCTAGTACCGGGTCCCTTTAGCAAAGGGACTTAAATCTTAGATATGAAAATCAAGCAAAAAAAGCATTTAAGAGTACGACAGTAAGGCTTAGAGCCCTGCACATTCTTGACCTTCTTCACATTTATATGAATCTTCCTGAGAAGTAATTTCCTTTTCACAAAAATTGGTGTAAGAGTGTAATGAACTTGAAATCAATATGGAACAGGAGAGAGACATTCAACCATCTGGCTAGCTGGCTTGAGGACGCCCGGCAGCATGCAAATGCTGACATGACAATCTTGCTTGTTGGAAACAAATCTGATCTTACTCATAGAAGGGCTGTCAGCATAGAGGAAGGGGAGCAATTTGCTACAGGAGAATGGTCTCTTATTCGTGGAGGCATCGGCAAGGACAGCTCAAAATGTTGAAGCGGTATAACAGCTAAACTTAATGCAGAATTTAATCTTCAAGTAGGGGTTTTGTCTGGGAGGAAACATACTTTTTGTGCACATATTTGATATATGTAATTTCTTGCTTTGACATAGGCCTTCGTGAACACTGCTGCAACAATCCTTCAGAAGATCCGAGAAGGTGTTATCGATCCATCAAATGAGGTATGTGGTTACTCGAGATTGAATAGACATGTCGGTATTCTTGTGAAATTGGCGCTGGAGGACTACTCGAATAAGTTCTATATTTCCATTTTTTGGGGTTATTTCATATTCAGTTTTGCTACCTGGCTCCTTCATGCTGGTGATATTATAGATAGGTTGATCAGGTGTGTAATACATTCTAACAGTCGTAGCAGACTAGCAAATTGATTTCCGAACATCCTTGGAGAAATATACCTAGGGAGGAACATAGTCATTGAATGAAAATATATACCACAGAGTACTTCGGTTCAAAATTTTCTCCAAAAGAAACCCAACTATGATGAGCCAGCCCTCTTTAGTGACTATACAATAGGTCTACCATTATTGTGATCATGTTTCCATGTTATGTCTTGATTAATGATTAGTGCTTTTGTGTTACAGTCAAATGGCATTAAGGAGAATAGCATACGTCTTTCACGACCAAGCCAAGCGGTTGCTCAACCAGGTTCATGCTGCAGTTGATGAAACAGAGATGTGGTATCATGTGCATTCCGTTGATATTCACGAGCTAACTGTCAACCTGTTACTCGATAGCAGAATATGTACAGATCTAACGACCACTTTTTCGGAATCGTTAAAACATAATGACGAGGTCCAGGTCGTACTTAAAGATTTTTGTGCTCATTATCTAGTATGCAGGTCTACTAGTAATCAGTAGATAGCTTGCACCCTTTCATTTAGATACCTCTACATTTGGTTTGTAGGATTTAATGGCAATTGGCGGCAGCAAAAAAGCTTCTCAATCATGATTGTTTAATTTTATTCATTGGAGTAATCCTCTACTCTTGGCGAATAGGACACCAGGAAGTGGATGGAAAAGAGAAAACATGAACAAGGACAGGATGTGTGGGTGCAGGACGGCAGCTTTATTTAAAAGGAACGAGAGGTGTCAGTGGCAGCCTTTTGTCAGTTCATTCGTGTTGCTATGGAGTCTACTGGCTGTTACTAACCTATTATACCTTGCTATAATTGAGTCATCACATTGTTTTCTGGTGGTTATAAAATGCTATCGTATAAAAGCCAGGACAAACTTTAGGATCAGATTGACATCTTAATTCCAAGATGTTTTGAACCAACCTAACTTGTAATGTCTCAGTTGTAACATGGATATGAGAATGTCATTGTATATGTGACACTAAGGCAAGGAATAGTTTTGACCTCTATAAATTACATGAGCCCTGAGGCATCAGACGAGGGCACAACGAGGAACCCACCTTGCAAAAACGACATATCTTAGTTACAATCCTGCTCTAGGAATCGAAATCTGAGGAGTGCATTAGCTTCCCTTAGCTCCTGGCATTTTTTTCGCATACACAGTTATCATGCGCTAGACGCCAAACCATGGCTGAAGATGGTGCTTCACTAGCGTTTGTTAAAGATCTGGACACAGAGCATAGAGGTAAATCACTCAATTCCAAGCAAACAAATATCAAAGCACGGAAGAAATTTATACAGAAAAACACTTGCCTGTGCCAATACATCTTTAGAGAGCTTTGGCTGACTTTTTTCAGCAGTCTCTGTAAGAGGTTGAGTTTGAGAAAACTGGCGATACACTTTCCGCTGCTCCACAGGGTGTTCAGAATCTTCTTCCAGACTATTTCCGGTCTTCCTCTTCTGGATGCAGAACAAGCACGAATTAAGTACTCAAAGAAAATCGTGTTGAAAGATGATTTACTATTGTGTCAATCTTGTGCTATTAAGCACTGAAAAGACTTAACTATGCCACACATTGACATGCCATATGCCCCCGACCTTATTGAGATTAACTAATAACTTCCAAGGTAACGCTATTGCCCTTGCATTTTCTGCAGTTGAATAGCTAATGAGGATGTTCATATGAGAGAGAACCAAGAAGGTAATAGCTTAAGTCAACTCAGCACGTTAGAAGCTCCGAAGCAGCCCATTTACCAGTATATACAGCAGTTATCATTTGGCCCTTTGGCAACAGGGCTGCACTATGTAACTCATAGGCAGGTGAGGATTACTTAAGTACTCGTATCTGAAAAACAAACTCTGCCCTATTGTGTACACTTTTATACTTCTAGGATACCCACTTGCCAGTGTTGTTTCAGTACTAGTTGCTTTCACCACCACCACCATCATTTGGTAAAAATCGTATGGATTTCAAACTTGGATCTTGTTCTAAGCTTACTCTGGCACAGCGGTTGGGTTATGCAACAGAGTATGCCCACTGCTTTGATACAATTTATGACCTGGTGAGAGATGCTTTTGACTTCATTGCTTCTCTCAGCTTTGAACTTGTCAAATGCATTTCAGGGTGTTGAATAGTCTTTGACAACAAAATTGTCCATAATAATTCTTTACATACTTGTTTGGCTATGAAAATTAACTGGTTAATCATTTAGTAGTGTGTAGAATTATGCTTCTGTAGTATCCCAAAAATATACACCATAGTGAACTCTTGTGATCTTCTGTATTTGGAAGAAAATATGGAAATGACACAAGTACAGCACTTGACAATAGCGGCTTCTAAACAAAAACTATTAGTTTTGCTTCTTTTTTTTTTTTTTGGTTTGATGTAGCAGTTTTTTTCCTTCACCATTTTAGCTTTTCCAGTCTAAAAAACCCTCTTAATGAATGATGAGAGATGTGAGACTGAAATTGGTAGCAATGGTGGAAAGATGGGCGTGGGGTGAGTATACGGTAGTGGAGGGAGGATAAAGAGTGATAGGGTTAGATTAGGGTGACTAGTAATGCAAGGAATTATAGTGGTTAAGTTACTTCTAATAAACACATTTGTCGTAATATTAGAGTAGCCACGAGGATTATTTAGTCATCTTTTATGTAGGAAAGAGGAAAGAAAGCAACAGGAAGATAACTCTGACTGAGCTCAGATTGGAATACATGATGATCTTTCTGAAGGAGTGGAGTATGATGGTCGAAAACAATTACGAGCTACAACGAAAGAAAGGGATAGATTTGTAGCGGATATCCAATCGAAAGCTCTCATCTGCTCTAACGAAAATCTAAACTTAAGTTCACTTTGGTTACTAACGTCTCATAGAAGCCTTCTAACAACTTCTAAATTAGTTGTCATCTAGGTTCTAACACAAAGGATTAAGTGCTCCTAAGTCCTAAATAAACTTACATTCAGCATCGTCAATAACAGAGCAACAACAAAACAGATCAAGTAGCTACAGAGTAATGTTATTTATGGCATCATTTACTATATTCAAGACATGCACAACTTAATAATATAAGCTTTGAGGCAAAGACAATGAGTAGTTAAATTAAGCACACACCTTGTTCATACGTTCTTCTATCTCACTCAAAGCACGGGACTTCTCAACTTTAGAGATATAGAAGTCTCGTTCCTTCTTAGCAGCAACTAGTTCCATTCGCAGCTTCTCCTCTCGAACAGCATTCTTACGTGCTATCGTAAATGAGGCAATTAGAATGAACATGTTAGAACACAAGAGACAAATTGGAAACGTGATATAGCATTGAAAAACATATATAAATTACTTACCAACTTCATCAGTAAGATGATCCCACTTGAATTTGCTCAAATACTTGATGTTCCAAATATCATAATACAACTGTGACCTCTTCCTCCCTCCTGAAAATGAAAGATAAACAAAACACATGGTATGAATTCTCATGGGATGAGAAATTAGGCAAGACGCAATTGACAGTGGCTACAACAGTAAAGTAATAGCAATATCAACAGCTAGACCTAGTTGTCAAACTCGATTTATAGGGGGTCATTATGGAAAACATAGTTTCTGTATTCACGACTTTTATGAGCATGTACAACAGTTTGGAAGAGCGAGAATTCTAATTTTATCACACTAGTTTTAGAAAATGGAAGAAAAAGAAGAAAACAAAAAAGAAGGATGCCAGAACATAGATGAGATTGACAGAAACTAAGAGAGATTGCCTTGAGAGTTCAGATAGAGAGAGCTTACAGGAGTATAAGTGAGAGAAAGAGCAAAGGGTGTTGCACATAGAAGCTATAATAGCTAACAGCCTAACACCAATAGAAAAGAAGAACAAACGAATTGGAAGGAGGATGTTAGCTTTTCTTTCTCAATTTGCGCAAACCTCCTACAGTTGATGATGTATGTGCATACTCCAACTTTGTTAAGGAGGAGCATGAACGTCTGAGACTCTGAGCTATGTACATGCCTAATGTGATTCGAACTACAAACCTCATCAACTGAAGAGTGTTTCCAATGTGTTTTACGTTCTAAATCCTAAAAGAATGAAAGTGCCACGTGTCTGGTGGTGAGGAAAGAGGAAGGAACTCCATGTGACGTCTCCTTTTTCAAGCACCTACAATAGTCCTTTGGAGCTGAGCGTTAACAACAAGTTGCAACTCAACTGTAGGAGCAAGGAGAAACAATCTGTTGGTCTACTTGATGTCAAAACTCAAGGGGGCTGAATCAGAAAGAAGGGAAGGAAAGAGTATGTCTGTTCCAAGAAGTCTCAAGTACGACAAACAGCATCAAATCGCAAGCATGCAGTTTGAGCATATGAATACTTTTCTAGGAGGTAAACTTCATGACATGGCAGTCTCTCATTTCAGCTTTATATGCTATTAAGGCTGCAAGTAAGGCTACGCCAATTGGTGTCATTTTCATATCTTAAATTTCTGTGATTTGGTATATGGTGTCTGAAATGATCAAATGTCACAAGAAGAAAGAAACATCAAGTTTTTAGGCCATGGTGTCATGACAGTAGTGAATCACTCCAGTTTAAAGTTAATAAACCTTTTAAGCACTTACGTCGGGTGAGAAACACAAGAGAGACAGTTCAAACACATAAAACTGCAGAAAAAGGTGGAAAAAAAAAATAGTACGGAGAGTGAGAAGTCGTATAAGTGTCTAACCATTCCTTTTGTTTACTCATGCCAAATAGAACTGTAATGCTACCCAAACACAATCTGAACTTTCTGATTTTAATGAGTAATCAAGGTGGCATAAGACCACTTTTTTATCATGGAAAAAGAGAAGATGGAGAAGAGTTTGATCATGAAGGAAGAAGGGAAAATTTCCTGTATCAAGTTAGGCTGAATCTGTGGACAAAGAAGAAGTGATGTCTCATATAAAACAGGGCATGTCTATAGAGGAGTCTAAAACTGTTAGAATCAAACAAATTGGGTTCAAAGCTCCAACTTCCTGATAACTTCAGAAATGTGAAGTGTTATGCATCGATGTGTGTACAGCATGACAGTAATTGTTAACCCTGTGAAGAAAGCAACATATATGGTGTATTTGATCCAGGAGGGATTGGTGTTGATTGTCTTTGTCATTCTGAACAGCATGGAAATAGGAGCACATAGACCATTTATGTGATTTATATGTCATCTTTACCTTTATAAAGAGCAAACACCAGCTGCAAGTGAGTCCTCATTTACTCTATATTAGAGATTCATTTGATGCCTATTATAAAGCTATGATGTTCCAAGAAGTAGAGGTGCGTGAATCAGAAATAGGGAAGAAAGTTCGGGGCCTAAAACCGCTCATTTAAGTCAGGAGAAAATTTTGTGGTGTGAGCTAGATGACGTCATCAATGTCCTATAGAAAACGTACAAGTCTTCCTGATTTTCCCTGTCAAAAACAACACACCAATCCTGATGTGTAGTCGAGGAAAAAAATGTGAGAGTAGACTTTGATATAGGAGGACTGGACATCCTTCACACGTCATTGGTCAGCAATTTGTTCAAGTTAATTTTGGTTCAGAAATGTTCGAAATCCTAAAGACGAGCCTTCTATGTATTCGGAAAGAAGCAATTTGTTCAAGTTAATTTTGGTTCAGAAATGTTCGAAATCCAAACGACTAGCCTTCTAGGTATTTGAAAAGATTGAGATGTCACATAAGTCCTAGACTTTCTTACACGCAAAAATCAGACCCAGGATCCAAGTTACAGGAATTTCAAGTTAATGTTCAACAAGTCAACCTTGACCTGTCAACAATAAAATTTTATTATCTCTTGATCTAGGAAGGATATTTGGGTGAGCCTTCATTTGAGAGAAAGCTAAGTTCCGTAGAGATAAACTGATGTGTGATTGGCATGCTACAAACTTGTTAGCCGAAACCTATAGCTTCTGAAAGCAAGTGTTGGTGCACGAAGGTGACCATGAAGACGGAAGTCTGTAATTTGGAGTTTTGGACCATCGCTATATGGGTAAGAGCATTTGAGCCACTCACACGTTACTGAGCATTTTTTTTTTCTCTTGTGGCATTTCCTAAGATTTGAGGCAAAGTCTTTTTTTCTAGAAGAGGAGATTGATGCAGATTCAAGAACAGAAAGTTCCCTTTTCCAAAAAAAAAAAAACAGAAAGTTACTCCCTGATAACAGTTTGTTCAGTCAGATTTTAGAAGCTCCATATGAAGTTCATTCCTACGTGTCACATTTTCAATAGCTAAGAGACTCAACGAACTGATTGTTTTTAAATTAGAATTAAAGGACTTATACATTGGTTGCAGTTTACAGTTTCATGCAGCTGTCCAGTAGAGATGAAACTGCAGTTTAGAGGAATTAACTTTGTGAAGACATATACCCTAGCTCTAGACTGGTTTGGGCAAACTTTGCGTGCAGTTTGAAGCTCAAGAAGCTAGCTTTTATGGCAATAAGTTTCAGTTCCATATTAGAAGTAGTTTGGTTTTTACAGTTGTTTCTACGCTGAGTGTCAATTTTGATCTGCCCTGATTTATAGGCCAATCTAGTTCTGTTTTGATTGATATATTGGGTTCGATTTTTTATGAGAAGATAATGCTAAAGTCAAGTGAAGAAGAAGCTATGTTTTGGTTCCAAAATACTCAGTGTTACTCAAGCAAGCAGCAGCCACAAGCAGGAAGCAAAGGCAGAACACTTCATAAGGAAACCTTCCCATTGGTTAATTTCTGAAACAAGCAGCCTTGGAGCTTTACTTAGTTAAGAGATGTAAAGTGAGTTGTATCTGCTGTAATTTTATACGTTTCCTGGAGCTATATCCTATGAATCTATGTAGTTTTTCCCTTTCTTTGAAGATTTCCTTAGTCTACAAAAACCAGATTTTAAATAAGAAAAAACAACCTTTGAGTAACTCTTTTCTCTGGAATTCAGTAGCTTTAGTGGAATAGCTTATGTGATGAACCAACTTAGCTTTGAGAGTATGTGGTGTCTCTGTATCATATAATCAAGCTAAGAACTGTTCCTCAAGAAGTCACAAATTCTGTCATGGCTCAATCCAGAGTTGGCTCATTACTTCAATAGCTACGATGATCAGATGTGCATCCAAAGGCCAAGGGATGGCAGAAAAAAAAAAAAAAATCGTATATAGCGTGTTGTGTTTTATTCCTCACAATTATTTTGGTTTCAAAATGACCCTCTTTAAACACACGGTTTCTTTCTCTTAACTCCTTTAGTCACCCAGTACAGTCACAACCTCACCATGAAAGCACAATTTTGTTAACATTCACAACTAAATTCTAGCATCAAGGAACAAGTCTAATGACATCACATACATACCTATCTCTTG
This sequence comes from Spergularia azorica, assembly GCA_038382645.1. NCBI lineage: Eukaryota > Viridiplantae > Streptophyta > Magnoliopsida > Caryophyllales > Caryophyllaceae > Spergularia > Spergularia azorica. The sequence goes on along the minus strand of JBBYHQ010302504.1, from coordinate 16,504 downwards.
CCCATTTAACATATTTGCAACTCTCTTTGCAATGCGCTTGTCTGCAAATTCAACCCATCTACAACAGCCAAAACGAAACAACACATAAGTAATAACAACCTATTCAGATGATAGAAAACAAGATAACCTGTGCATAAAGCATTCACATTCAGGATGCCCGGATTAAAATAAAAATAAAAGAGACTTTGATCATACATACCCTTCAGAAAATTTTTGTCCTCGAAAACCTCCAGATTTTTTCTTTTGCAGTCCACCTTCAGGACCTGCACACAGAAAACATTTTAAGTCTATATTAGAGTGGCATCTAATAACATTTCCACTAAGTGAAGTCAACTGACAAGCTTTCTAGGCAAAAAATCTGCAACCACATAATCCCTAAATAAGCAACAATTCCAACGCTATGCGAAAGAAACATATAACTCTCAACCGAATCCCTGACTCCGGTACTCTAATCAAAGAAACTTGTGAGAACTGCTTTTCAATTTCGAGGATTGACTTAAAAGAAGACATTATGGCTAATTGCAAATTCTATTAAGCAACAACAAGAACAACAACAGTACCCCTACGCGCCAAAGGCTCATGCCATAAGGTGGGGTTGGATATACAGAAGCCTTGCCCTTACATTGTAAACATAGAGCACTGCTTACGGATGACGCATAATGAAAATTGCTACAACAACAACAATACTGTGTCCATCACACACTTTTCCTCCAAAAGAAAGTTCCTATACTAGAGAATTCCGATAGCCACCTTCGTCCTCTCAAGAACGTGAAATTATACCGTGCTCCAAGGAGCACGGTGCTCATCGTGGTCCACGGCCACGTGGCGCATTTTTATTGGTGGCGGAGAAAAAAAAAAAAAGAACAGATAAAATATTCATCTAAAACGCACGCTTTCCCTTCCCCAGTTTATTCATCGACATCTTTTCTCTCTCCATATTATTTACCCAATTTTTTGCCCCCAAATTTATCCTACTCTAATTATCTCTCCATTTTCTTTATCCATGAAAATCATGAACAACAACTTCAAAATACATATGAATTAGGGTGAGACCCTCAATATTCGTTTTGATTTTCGAGATTTTAAAATTTTCATATCAAATCAATCACTCCACTTTGTATTGGCGGCGGCGATCGGAGGTGGCGTGCTCGGTGCTCATGGTGGCTTGGCATGAGATCCATGAACGGCAATTTTAATATCCATGAAATATAGGGGTAAGATCCATGGAATCAACTTACAAAATCCATGGATATTCCTAGTTTAGTTCATGGATATTATAACTGATGTTCATGGATTCGACTCATATTAGTATTGAAGCTTTCCGGGTAGAGGTAAGTGGCGCTCGCGGCGGTGATGTCGGGGTGGTTGTGGTTGTGATGGTGGTTTTCATTTTTGAAATAGTGAATTTTTTGAAAGGAAAAATGGTATATGGATCTCGATTAGAAGTTTTTGTTTTTGTGTTTTCCGGATGTAAGATCCATGAATTATTATGGAAAGATCCATGAATCAAAAGGGCGAGATCCATGAATTATAATCATAAAATCCATGAATTTTGCCTATAAATCCATAATGGATACGATGGCGATGTTGGGTGCCGTTATGGTGGTGGTCGCGGTGGTCGATGGTGGTGGTTGCGGAGGAAGGGTCATCGTGTCGGGAGTGGGAACGAGGAGGCGATGGTCCGGGTATGTGCGCAGACTTAGGAGATCGAGAGAAATGGTTGAATTTTTTTGTCTCCCAGCCAATAGCCCTGCGACACGTGTCTCGGACCACCATGTGTTTGGTGGTCTGCGGAGCATAGTATAACCACTGTTCAAGAACAATTAAGTATCATACTAAGGAACAAAATTTCACCTCGTGTCATTCTTTTCCGTTTTTAATTATTCAAATGTCTATACATTACCGTATAAACGCTCATCGCAATTCACAACCATATGTGTATCTAACTATAAATCATTAATCGATTTAAAGTGAAACCAAAGAAAATAGTTTTGATAATGACAACTTGACAAAAGTCGAAAGGAAATCAAACTCACAGAATTACTTTTGTTTAGACTTCATATGCTCTCACATATGCTCTAAAACTCGCTTCGATAAACCAGTGAGCGGTCACAACCCTAGCTATCGGCACACTCAAATATTTCAATGCTCCTAAACAAAAACACCGTCAAACTAATCCTTATGGCACACTTAGTGCTCGTTTGGATACCACTCAAAAGCATCAGAAAGTCGAAGGTTCCTAGCAAATACAAGCACGAGGAATTAACACTTTCTAGTAAGTTCTACTTGACTTCAAGTTGAAGTAACGGGGCGAGGCGAGGCGATACAACAACATTAACCCCAATTGACTAAAAGTCCCTCCCAAATAATGTAAAATTGGTACGATAATTGCAATCATAATCTATAAGCAGCCCGCTCGGCAATATAAATAAATAAAAAGACAATAAAAGTAGAAGTAATAATAGGAGGGAAAGAACCTTCTGGGACAAGGTAAATGCGGAGAAGATCACCGTAAGGAGAGAGAAGCTGGCGGAGTTTGAGTGGGTCCATTTTGGGAGGTATTCGGCTCAGATAACACACGCCTTTGTTCTCCACCTTCTTGGCTTCTTTGATAAGCTTCTTCCTCAATTTCTCAAACCTCCTATCCTCCTTTGACTTGCCTACTACTTCCGGCGATTCCTCCATTCCTGTCTGTTCTTCTGATAATTCCGGGTCCATGGCAGAGCGGAAAAAGAGTTGCTGGGGAAAGTGTGATGCAGAAGCTTCAAATTTGCGAGGGCAGCTGTTGAGACTTGAGAGAGGGAAACGAAGGGAAACCCAGGTTGCAAAATGAGGCGGTGACCCATTTTTGACTTTTGAGCCGCCCTTTAATTAACTGGGCCGGGTTAGCGGGCTCAATTAAGGTGCCCCGCTCTTTAGCGCAGGTCTAGCCGAGGGCTTAGGCTTATTTTAAAGACTGGTTTTAAATCAGATCAGATTTATTCAAATCAAATATAATCCAATCAAATCAGTTTCATTCAAATCAAATCAAAATTATTTAAATAACAATTAATGAATGTAGTCTACTTTTAGTTATTAATTCGTCTAAATGCAGTTAATTTATCAATAAATTCAGTTCAAATCAAATCAAATTAGATCATAAAAATCCAGTCCAATCGCACATGGCCTTGGTAAGGCTTATTGGGTCACCACTCACCGCCTCATCGTTGATTGCTAAAGCAGGTAAGACGAAGTTAACCAAAGAGAACTCGACTTGTGAATTTGAAAATCAACCCACAATACGGACCTAAATTGTGATCAACCAAACAACAAATGACCCGATGTGATTTTGGAGACCTAACACAACCCAACATGTCGGCATATTAATAGCTTATGGTTAATGGAAAAAAAAAAAACAAGGTAATTTATTATGCCCAAAAACTTTTTGTCAAAACTTTAATTGACGCCTAATAAATAGCTATCGGGAATCAAACCCGATCATGACCCAACTTGAAACCGACCTCACCCAAATCAACCCAAAATCCCTTCAATATAACCTAACTCTTTGACCGTAACCAACCCGACTCAAAGATTTATTTTTTGTACCTCGACAAGACCCAAACCCGATATAAAATTCGACCAACCCACTCTACCAAGCCTACATTCAAGACCTCGAGTCTCAACTCTCAAAACCCCAACCCTCAAAAAACAAGGCTGTCTAGCTAGTGTGGGTTTAGGGTTTATATAAACGAAACACAAATCATCCAAAACCCCCTTCCTCTTTTGTTCTGCGTCTTCCCCTTTCTTCACCTCCGCACACACTCTCTCCTCTTTCCAACAATGGCGCCGAAGCATTACAGACCAGCGGTTAGTGACACCTTCTTCCCCAATTTACTTCTTCTCTCAAATCTTCGTGTTTTTGAGTCAATTTGATTAATTTTGAATTGAATTTGAATTGAAATTGCAGGGAAAGAAGAAGGAAGGGAACGCAGCAAAGTACCTGACTCGCTCTAAAGCTTTGAAGGTTCTCCAAGCTCCCCTCTCGGTCTTCAGGTCTCCCTATCTCTGTCTTTCTTTATCTTTTATTTATTGTTTTCGTATTCGTATTCGATGTATGTTCATTGGTTTCAATTCATTGTTTTGTGTTTGGGGTTTCGAAACTCGGCTTTCGGGCGAAAACTTGTATTCTATTACTCGTATAATCTTGTGCTTGAGACCAAATTTTTTTGTTTTTGGTGGGGTTGGGTTTGTGGGTTTGGAGGTTTTGGGAAGTGGGAAGTGGGATTTTGCTCTTATTGAGGTTTTGGGTTTAGGAGAGTTCATTTGCATCCAGCTCGCACGCTCGACCGAGAATGACCGAATTAGATTGTCCCGTTGTTTGGGAATTTGATTTATGCCAGAGTTATTTGCTGGAAGGTTTTGTCGTGTGTCTGAGACTTTCGGATTGATTGATGATTCGGGGTATTGATAACGTCAGTTGATAAGCGTTGGAAGATTGGTTTTTCTTAAACTGTAATGATGATTTATAGGTGGGCGTTGAAGCTTAAGTCCAGCTTGTTGTAGTTGAATAGAATTGAATTGAATTAGATGAATGGAGTGAAGAGTGGAAAGATTGGTACTTGAGTGGTTTGCTACTATTGATCTTTGTTTATTTTTTATGATGATGATGACGATGATGATGATGTTGATGTTGAGGGGATAGGACTACGGGAGTGTTAATTTTTGTTGATTGACGCTTGATATTGTATGCAGGAAAATATGTATTCTGAAAGGCATAGTTCCGAGGGATCCCAAGAAGAAAGTGAAAGGAAATCATCAGACCTATTATCATACCAAGGACATTGCCTACATCCTTCATGATCCAATTTTTTCAACAATCCGGGAAATTCGAGCTCATGAAAGAAAGATTAAGAAGGCTCAATCGAAAATGAACAAGAAAAGAGCTGAGCGTCTCGTAGAAAAGATACCTACTTACAGTATACATGCAAATATCCGTCACAGGTGTGTACTGTTGTCTTGAGGACTGTTTGTGAAATTTTGCTGTGAAATTAACCCCAATTTGCTGTGTAGGTACCCGAGATTTGTTGATGCCCTTGGAGATTTGGATGACTGTCTAACTACGGTGCATCTCTTTGCTGCGCTTCCCATATTAGAATATAAGAAAATTAGCGTAGAGCGCATCCACAAGTGCCGTAGGTAGGTAGCTGAAATCACTTTATTAGCTATGAAATTGGTGTACTGCCTTTAATCTACCTGTCATTTGTGAGTGCTCATGTCCTGTGATGCTTTTGCTTTGCTTTAATGTTCAGGTTGAGTCATGAATGGCAGGCATATATTGCACGTACTCACAGGCTGCGAAAAACTTTTATTTCAGTGAAAGGCATTTATTATCAGGTACTTTCCCAACAGCTATGTGTTTATCAATGCTCAACTTTTGCCATTTTTACTATTGTGTGATTGGGAATGTTATTAATCTTTAGTGCTGACGAATGCATGATGTTATGATATGTAGGCTGAGGTTGAGGGACAGAAGATAACATGGATTGTCCCTCATTCGCTCCAACAGGTTGTAACCGCAGATGTTGATTTGAATGTTTTCTCAACCTTTTTGGAAATGTATGAGGTATAGTTCGGCGTTTGTACAATATCTCTCTTCATTGCTAGTTATTCTTTCTATGTTCAGCTATAAGAATGTAGCACATTTTGGAATAAGTTTATCCTGTACATAATCTCAAGATCCTAAATACATTGGGTGATTTTTTTTTTTTTAATATAAAATGTGTATTTTCAGCTTCCAGAAACTTTGGTGCTTAAGTTAGCTCAAGTATCTTTGCGTTAATATGTTTGGATTGTGTGTAGTAAATCGTTTTATGTCTGAAACAGCCGCCATAACAATGGAGTCTGTACAAACAAATCTAAATATTTTTTTACCTTTATAGATAAGAAAGTTAATTTCGTCCATTTTCTAATTATATGGGCTAATTGTAATTTCTGTTTTACTGCAGACTCTTCTTGCTTTTGTTAACTACAAACTTTACCACTCCATAAATGTGCAATATCCTCCACTTCTCGATCCTCGCTTGGAAGCACTAGCTGAAGGTACATGCTCCACACCCCAATCTTAAATTATTACGCTTGTGGTCCTAATCATGACCTATATCATTGGATTTGCTCAAATTTTTTTGTACTACATTAATCGCTGAGTTAAATTACATTTAAACTATGGAAAGACGAATATGTGTAGTTTGCAGTCTAATAGTATGTAGAAACTATACTATACATGAACTTCAAAAGTAATTTCCAAAAACCCTTATATGATTTGAGCATTCTATGTCAGCTATAAGTTGTAGAAATTTTGTAAGGAATGGCGATTTGAGTGTTCTTAGATTTCCTAACCATGCATTATGAAACGTATTGTTTCAACTCAGTATTATGTCTTTAGGAAGTAAGTTTTGGAAGATATAAGTTATTCTTCTCTGATCAGCATTGCTAGGGTTCATCTAGCAAATTTGCCATGCCATTAAACTACTCCCCAATGTATACCAATTTTCACGAATCGTTGATGCACACACCCCATTACCTCTGGCCTAAGTACCACACATTCTTTTCCTTTATCAGATTCTTACCGTCGTACTATTTTGCTCGGCATGGGGGCAAGTAATATTTTTAACAAATCACTCTCCATATCAGGACCGTGTAAATTGTGTAGACGTGTACTCAATTTAGAACTGTGGACATTAATACATTATTGCAGGCGTCAATTCCTTGAAATTAGGATGCTCATGCACCTTTAGTTTTTTAATTGCAAACTGATTTGATTGTTTGTTGCTCATCTCTTGCAGAGCTTTATGCACTTTCAAGGTACATTGCTAGTCGATCAACATCTGCTTTGAAAGAATTGCCTGACAACCATAAAAAGGCAAGTGAAATAGATGAACCAGAACTAACGCTTTCACAACTTCAACATCAACTTGTTCCTACCGAGCCTGGAGCACTGATGCAGCTTGTTAAAGAAAATGAGGTTGAGGATGATGAGGATGAGGACACGATAGAGTGCAAATCTCTTTTCAAGGACTTGAGTTTCTTCCTGAGTCGAGAGGTGCGCTTTTCGTCATAACTCGTGTAGTTACTTAGAATTATGTAAATAAGCTTTAGAGTTTAGGCTTCACCCCATAACTATATGCAAATAAACTTGGGATATCAGTGGAGTTGGCCCTCTTTGTGAGCTGCAAATTCATTATCTCTTGAAAAATTTAGGCTTATTGTTCTTTTTAGCTAATTGAGTTTCTGAATTCAGGTTCCCAGAGAGCCTTTGCTCTTTGTAATCACTGCCTTTGGTGGAATGGTTTCTTGGGAGGGGGATGGATCTCCACTTAAAGAATCGGACCATGGCATTACCCATCAGGTGAGATTGTAAACCCAGATGTCGTTCACTTCTTACTGTGTATGGCTTGTAATGGTTGTACACTGTTGCTGTGAGAAGTTGTTTGTTTATGATTTCATCCCTATTATGTTGGGTCACTGTCTAGACTGCTAGAGCTCAGCTGGGATGGCTGATAATGTTTTGTTGGGATGTTACAGTAACTATTTGCTGGGATTGGTATATTTAAGGCTTAGAAATGTTTCATCTCATCGCATAATCTGGAGTATGTTGTTAATCCTTTGAATTAGGCCGAAAGCCAACTTTTGCCTATGTTACAAGGTTTGCCAGACGTATTTGTTTAGTTTTAGCTAAAATACACCGTTCTCCGATGTCTGTAGCTGTATAAATGATACATATATACTCTCTTCTCAAGCTTGTTGATGTTCTTGATTGGGTTTGTCAAGTAATTTGCATGCCAATCAACTTGGTTTAACATTTGTTTGGTCTCATTATTTTTCTCTCTCCTCCCTTCCCACCTTGTAAAAGAGTACTGGAGTGTTGTGGCTACATTATGAAATAGTTACGCTTTAGTATAGATCTGAGAAAGAGTGGACATGCAGAAAGAGACCTGACTGGTCAAATGAATCCACCAAAAAAAGAAAAATGAAAACAAACCAAGAAAGACTAAAAAGAGAAAGTAAACTGTTATGGAGTATATGCTATAGACGGAGTTACTTAGTTCAAATGTTCCTTAGCAGCTGTGAAACACAGATATGGTTGAAGTAAAATACTTTTTGTTCTTTTCAAGGTGAGATTAGAGGCGGGTAAAATTACGTTCCGTTACTCATAAATTATTGTTGTGGTTTATTTGGAAGTTTGATTAGGTTAGTATTAATGTTGGACATTTATTATTTGGAACTCTTTATGTGATATTTTCTACATTTACAAACTAGTGTGTCATCATTAGTTTATGAAGAGTTGTTACAGCTTTGGAATAGATCGTGGTTCTATATGTCATTGGTTTTCTTGTTCCTTTCAATAGTTTTATATTTTCTTTCTTGTAGGTTATTTTTTGACTTGTTTTTATATTTTCTTTCTTGTTCCTTTCACTTGTTTGATATGTTCTTTCTTGTTGTTTTGTTGTACAGATTGTTGATCGGCCAACTCAGGGTCATATGTTCCTTTCCAGAGAATATATACAGCCACAATGGATCTTCGATTGTGTCAACTCGCGTATAATATTGCCTACTGATGATTATCTTGTGGGAAGGTATGTGCATAGGATATTTGTCTCCGCTCTTCAGTGTGTTCCATTTTGCTGACTTGTTTACGTTTCCGTAGTAGTTTGAACAGTATAGTTTAACACTTCTCTTTAGCATCCTTTTGTTCTTTGTGATCTGTATCTTCTCCTTCGAATTAAGTACTTATCTTACGCGGCTGGATTATTCTCACTTGAAGTCCTATGGATTCATTGTTTTTAATATATGGGTGTCATCCTAAGTTGACGGAATATGTAAAGCTTTATGATTTATTGTGTTCTTGGGGAAAAAATACACAAATGGTTTAAACTTTAATATAGACATGATAAATGTAGCTGGGCTTGAGACAAATGTGGGTGAGTACTTTTGAGTCTTCAGTCTCAAAACAATGTGTGTGAACAATGTGGTCTTTAGTCCTGGCTTGGAGCAAGAACCTTCCACCATCTTTCTTGATGCTATAGTGACCTGATTCTGCAGGGTTCTTCCACCACATTTGTCTCCCTTTGTTGACAATGATGCAGAGGGATATGTCCCTGACTATGCACAGAAAATTAAACAGCTGCAAGCTGCTGCTAAAAAGCAGGTCCTGCCACTACCTGGTGTTGGGGATGATGATGTGGATGACGGCCAGAATCTTCTGTTGGAAGGTGTTGCCAGTCGTGTGGAAGCTCAAGAGGCAATTGAGAAGAATAAAAAGGTATACTGTCTTTCATGCTATCTTCTTATTTTTGATTGTTTCAAATATGCCTAATTATGCTAGACCTTTTTTTTTTCTTTTGTTATGCTGTTTGGTTAAGTTTGTGTGCTAAATTTTACATTTCAAGTCCATAGATAGATCCCCAATATCTAACTTGCACATCACACAGCAGTTGACGTCATTGCCTTGATAATTTCCTCTTCTGTTTATATCATCTGAACTGTGCGTTTTGTCATTTTGTGTGGCTAGTTACTAGACCTAGCAAATATTTCGGGTCTATTGTTCATCGTACTTAATTGTCACTATTGCATAAAAGTCTTTTCTTATGTAATGGTTTTCTCTTATCTATAGTACTTTCCTTATCTATCATTATATTGGATTCGTTTAACAAACAAGCCAAAACATGTGAGAACAGTCTGCCGAACTTTGTGTGCCAGAGTAATTTACTGAAGGCACAATAGGATTACTCGTTCGTAGGTTTGTGCTGAAGAGATTGATGGATGTGTGGATTTATTTTCCTTTTGTTCTGCTCGTGGATGAATATCTTGGCTCATAGAGTCATAGATGAATAAATGTCTAAAGAGTAACTGTAGACTTAAAATGGTGGTGCCAAGTATAACTTTCGGTGTGTCCATTCTCCACCATAAAATTCCCTATTTCAGTCAAACTGAGCTTCTCACTTGATTGTAAAAGTAGTTTTGGACAGGGATTCTCGTTTTACTCCAATTATTCCATCTTTTTTTTTGTGCAGATGGAGAAACAAAAGCAGCAGTATCTTAAAGAGGTTGAGGAGGAGCTCCAAGGAATACTCAATGCTTCTGGTACTGCCCAGCCGAGATTGGATGAGAGTAATGTGGATCCTGATCAACAAACTGATGGGAATCAAGCTGTGGAGGATGATGCTGAGACGGATGAATTGATGATGACTCGGAAGGAGAGAGGGCTTAATAAAGCCATCAGGATGAGCCAGCAGCGCAAGCAAGACAAGATTGACGTCCTAAAATCCAGAAAACGAAAAGTAGAAGAGAGTAGTGGTGCTTCAAAAACCAGAAAACACAAAAGTAGAGGGGAGTAGGGTGTCAGGGAAGAATTGAGTCCTGCCAATTGAGAAACTGGGTCTTATGATCATCATCGTTGCGTTTATGTATCACTTAAGATTAGTGTGGAAAATACACTTCGACTGTCGTTTTGGTTCTAATTATTTTCCTTTTTGCATACAAAAATTGACTCTGAATGAATCTGGTTTAAATATGAAGAAGACAGGAACAAACTTACGATCAGTCCCTTGACTTTTAGAGACCTGGATGTTGCAAAACTGACCGAGTTAGGTGGATTGACATTAGTCATCTGCGAATGGTCACATATATCCTGGTTTTCATACATAACTACAATAACTAAACGCTTGTTTTGCTGAGAGGAATCAAATGGAAGGCAATTGTTATTGGAGCTCTTGAACATTTTGTTTGTAATTAAGTATGGAAATTGCAAAAATGGAAGGAATAGTTCTTAAAATCACACGTTCCTTCTCGCAAAATGGTTGGCGTTTTCTATTGTCTCTTCCTTAGTTTGTGTTCAATTTTTTTTTACCAAACAAGCGGTAAAAGTAACCAACAAAGCAACAAATGAGTGTTGTGTTACGTGAAAGAAAACCTGCAACAAATGAGTGTTGTGTTGCGTACTTGCGTGAAAGAAAACCTTTCCATTAGCCGTATATACCAATTACCACCAGCAGTGAGCAGTATACCTGAAACTATGGGTTAATTAACAATGGGTCTTGTTTGTTTAGATAAAAAAATGGTCACATCGTGCCGAAACAATTTTGTTGGTACGTGCATCATATATTAGCCAAGTTGAGTTTAAATTTAGAAGTGCAAAGAGTGTTAATTGGTTAAGCAGAAAATGACTTCCTTCTGGAGTCCACCCCTCCAAAATTAAACGCGTCACTATTGTTTATCACACAAATCTTCTCATTATTATCTCCAAAGTGCAACCTCACGTCCTCACCAACGCGGCAAATCCTCCAATCATTGCATTTACTATTCCGTCCCTTTTCATTCATCATTTTTCACGTTTTGGTTATTTACTTAATGGTGTCAAACTCTAATGGTGAGACTTGTATAGTTATATTAACAACAAAATTATATGTATTTGTAAAAAGTTTGGACTTATTCATGATCAATGCTTAACAATTGCTCTTCAAACCACTTAGAACAACTCCAATGGTGAAAATTCATTGTACTTTAGTTTGGGAAACTGATGATGTAAGCAGCCTGAACCATTGGAGTAAAATCTGAACAATTAAAAAATAATTCTAAAAAATTTTTTTATTGATGAAATTTGATTTTTTTTTAACCCCCAAACTACAATGGTTATAGTTTGCCATCGTTTAAGATATAGTGTAGTTTGTAAATTTAGCCCATACTCTCTCCTACAGAGTTAAAGTACCAAATGAGGACCTCAACTTTGCCAATTTGTTGAAATCAGGACCTCATAACTATTTTAGCCTAAATCAGGACCTCACCCCCAATTTGCCAGCCAATTGTTAACCCTGTTATTCCTCCATAGCTCTCTCTCTACCATCTCTTCCACCTTCATCCCTTCAACACCAATTAACCCAGAAAATTTGACTCTCTCCTCCTCCCATTTACAAGTTATCATCATCATCATCATCATCAAAATTGAATTCGTGTGCAAAATTTTATCACCCAGCTCTTTCTTATTCATGTACAATATATTATCATCATCAACAAAGTGACGCAGGAATTGGGTTTCTGAAGCATGAACTTTCCCAATTGTTTCAAATCCAATTCTTTTCCACCACCAAGTTACATGAAAATCCCTTAAAAAACAAGTCGGTATCCTTCATACTCTCATAATAAAAATCAATGTATGAACACATCTCATTTTCTTATGGTAAATTTCAAAGATTAAAAAAAAATTTAAATCAAAACTTTATTTTGTTCGATCTTGACAAAATAGAAAAAATTATGGAAATAATTCTACATTTTTTCTCTCTTTGTCGGTGATCTTAATTTCAACCCACAATTCTTTCTAAATGTATGAAAAATTGAAGTCTCTACTCTCTACTATAATCTGAAAAATAAATTTTGAGCAAGGGCCTGAAATTAGCACAAAAAATGTGACGAAATTAAATTCTTGGAACAAACAAAAATTCCAATTTTTTTGATAAAAAGACTAAAAGAGGCACCCAAACCAGTAAACGAAGAAAATAAAATCTTTAGCAAAAAGAACACAAAAACAAGGAAAAATCAAAAGTTCAGAAATTAAAGGATTAAAAGGTAATATCAAGCAATATAACTAATATTTTTTGTTGATTACCTTTGACAGACTGCTCCTTTGCATTTTATTTAGGAAAATTTGTGGGAAACCACCTCCAATTTTAACCATTTTTTGGGGAACCACCTTATTAAATTTTTTTTGTGGAGAATCACCATAAACAAAATTAAGGGGTAGAACCACCTCCTTACCCAAACCACCTACCCAACACCTCTAACCACCACTCATCACCACCCGCCAACACCAACCACCACCTTAGCTACCCTCAACACCACCAACATGGTCGTGGACCGCCGGTTACCATGCTTGTAGTGGCCGAAAACCAAGAGGAAAGAGAGGATGAAGGGAGAGAGAAAAGGGTCGTGGAGGTTGGATGACATGGAGGCGGAGGAATGTGGTAGTCGGCGTGGCCGAGTCAGCGGTGAGTGGTGGCAGTGGCCGCAAGAATGGTGGTAGCTAGCGTTCATTAGAGGTAGTGAGAGGGTAGTTTGGTAAGGAGGTGGTTCCACCCTTTGGTTTTGTTTATATCTGGTGGTTCTCTACAAATTTATTTTAATAAGGTGGTTTCCCAAAAAATGGTGAAAGTTGGAGTTGGTTTCCCACAAATTTTCCTTTTATTTATTTGGGTGTTTATTAAATTGACATCTCTTCAATGAGGAGGATGAACACAGGAGGAGAGAGAGAAAAAAATCTAGGTGAAAGGGATGAAGGTGAACAAGAGGTGAGAGAAAGAGGTAACGGTGTGAAAAATTGGATGGAAAAATAGGGTGAGGTCCTGATTTCACACAAAAAAGTTATGGGGTCCTGATTTCAACAAAATGGAAGAGTTGAGGTCCTGATTTCATACTTAACTCCTCTCCTACATGACATGGCAAAACTACAAACGTTGTAGCTTGCCATTCGAGTTGCTCGTATCGAGAAATTTGGATTAGTAAATGAGTAGTTCATTACTTTAGCGCCTTAAAAGCTCCCGCCATAAGGCGAGGTAGAGGGTCGGATGTACGTAGGATGACCAAAAATGAAAATTGTTTCGATGATCGCACCGACGAACTGCTACTTCATAATATAAGAAACACAGACAATTTTTTTTAGTCATTTTGCTTTTTTCCATTAAATCCCAAAGCTTGAGAATAACTAGTCAAAGGCTCCATTGAAAATGGAAGACAATACAAAATTTTGGATTATGTATAAAAATTTCAATGCCCTGGAACCCCATATGCTCCTTCATGCATCCGTCACTGAAACTACTTAACCAAAAAAAAAAAAAATGAACGACTAGTTTGGTATCGTTTAAAAAAAATGTCTAGCCTGACGTGAGGCCTACTAATTGCTTTCATATTGGTATTGTAATTAACACTTCCTCACGTGAATGAACATTGTGCTTCAAACACGGATAATAAATGCATAGGGGATTCAACCTTGTGCTGAAATACCACTTGAAAGAAAAGGATTACAATTTTTGTAGTTTTGCCATGTCATGTATGAGAGAGTATGAGCTAAATTTACAAACTACACTATATCTTAAACAATGGCATATATACCGACCAATGTCCATAAGTCCGTGAGGTTTCATCCTAAAACAAATTGACAATAAGAGGAGTAACCCACTTGTTTATATAGCTAGCAACATCCCACTTATTTTTCAATGTGAGACAACCTCACACATGTTCCAACACTTAGTACGGAAGGGAAGGGTGAGTTGGAGGTTTCAAGATTTTTTACACTCATTCAATCTCTATGTACAAGGAATTATAGACGAAACCATATGTCATTTTCCATTTATGAAAATGTTGTAACATCGAAAAGTATTTATGCCAATTCAAACATGTGCTGAAAGAAATTCACTTGAAAAGAAAAGGACTATCACTTGAAAAGAGTCAATTCAACAAAAAGTTTAGACTGATGGTTGATACTCGATAATTGATTTTTATATCTTGACAATTTGTATTACTTTGATCGAGCATATCGTAAGATTGACTCTTATTATAAGTAACGTTTTGGCATTTATCAATAGATGAGTTACTTTCTCCTAAAACAAGTGCTTGTGAGGTCATATGGAAGACAAAATGTCTAGGTCTTAGGTGCCTTAATTCAAAGGATGTTAACAAAGGCTTTTACTCTATTAACTAGAACTTTTTTAACAGTTTCCTAGTAACTTACGAGCTTGCTTAATGGTTGAACTGATCCCATGTATCGCAAGGTCTGATAATGTTTATGTAATAAACCCGTTTGTGGGTTATCTCTAGATTTGTTTCCACCTCTTCACCTGTAATTTGATCTCTTGATCTAGATTTGACTTTCACCACGAAGCTTCGTAAGACACTCTGACACCATGTCCCTCATCTTTTTTCTAAAAATAACAACAAGCGGATGAATTTAGTTAATTGAAAGTTACTCCGTACAAGATATGGATCTTAATCACCATAGAAAAATACGCTTAATCATAAATGGGGCACAATACACCCTTCACTCATGTTAAAACATTGGTGCTCGCTCATAATACCACACCCCTTTTGAACTATTTTACGGCCTCCTGAATGGTACAATGCGCCAACGCGTTGGGTAACCTCATCATTGGAACGTACAACATTGAACAAATCAAAAGTATCGGTACGACGGTACCAATCTTGATAACTTACGGCCTCCTAAGTAATACAATGTGCCAGCACCTAGGTGGTCATAGATCGGTTCAAACCAAAGGCGGGTTGAGAGTTCAATCCATCGATGGCTTAAAACAGTTGAACAAATGAATAATATCGGTACCAAATCTCGAAAACTTTATTGTCCAAAAAAGACCAAAAGACCCCAAAAAGAAAAGAGCGAGGCGATAAGAGGAAGACGTCAGTAGTTTCTTGTCAATCCTACCAAATCACACACATACACTCATGGCGGATAATACAATATCAACAACAACAACAACAACAAGAACGCCATCCAATTCCAACGAATACACTAGATTTTTATTTTTGTTGTTTTTCACTTATTTTTAGTCCCCACGAAAACCAACCCATTTTCATTTCGTCCATTTCTTAAACTTCCCAAAAATCTCCATCTCTGATTTCTCTTTCTCTTCTCTTCTCTTTCACGCTTCCCTCTTTTTATCTCCTCATCGTCATCATCATACATTTTTTTTGGGTAGATCTTTGGCTTGATTTTTCTGGGTACATACCATTTTTGGTGGTGAAATTCAGTAATAAAAAAAATGGCAGCAGCTGTAGCTATGGCGGCTGGTAGTTTAGCAGGAACTCACACTCTTTGCAGAAGTAATGAACCTGCTAAGCCCTTGTTTGGCTTCTCTTCTTCAAGAAGATTCCGCATTTTACCTGCTCAAAAGTATTGCTTCTCTTTTCTTTTTGGTGTTTTTCTGGTGTTTACATCATTTCAATGTTGTGTAATCTTTAAGTTTTGTTGCATGATTATTACATGTGTGGTCTAAGCTTATTTCTTTTGTTGTTGAAATTTTGATTAATTGAGTAATATGCAAATTCTGAGTTTATAACTAATTTGGGTTTGTTGTGCTTGTGTAAATTCAAAGTGTTAGTAATTTCTTTTGGATAGAATTTACAAAATATAGGAATTGGGTTTTCTATAGGTGTAAAATACAATCAACATAATCAGGAACATCATTTGGAAGCACCCATTTCTATTTATTTGTGTTAGATGAGATATTATTCTGCTTACTTGTCGAAAAATAAGAACATTACTAGTTTGCTCAGTGCGGATCACCCGTTCCACTTTCGTGTCCCACTCCGTGTACCCCTCCAATCACGTGCCTCCATTTCATTATTTTATCTTTAAAAGATAAAATAATGAAATGGTGGCACGTGATTGGAGGGGTACACGGAGTGAGACGCAAAAGTGGGACGGGTAGTTTGCTGGCCGGGGTTATGCCCGGGCTACCTGTTTATA
>JBBYHQ010302459.1:0-19082 GCA_038382645.1 Spergularia azorica | reverse complement strand
AAGTCTCCTGAGAAGTTAGGGCCATTGGATGAGAATGACCCTGATGGTGAAGACGAAGATGAAAATGAGTCCGAAGAGGGTGGTGATGGAGACACGGGTGATGAACTAGAATCCGAAATGAAGAAACTCGACGTGGATGAGGATTAGGTGTTCCTGATAGGTGGAACCAAGTAGGATCACTAGCTTATTTTTAAGTCCACATCCATGGCTGTCCTCTTTTATTATGGACATCATTTTGGGTCGACCGTCTGTTAGACCACTTCGGCAGCAGTGGCTTCAGGAGCAACTTCTAGTATATCTAGGTTTGTAGGTGTTTCTATCACTGCATCTTAGTATCCAGTATGAAGTACTATTTCTGTTTGCAAATTGTTTCTACTTTCCATGTTATTCAACTGAAAGGATTAGAGTTCCATCCCGACATTACTACT
Organism: Spergularia azorica; assembly: GCA_038382645.1. Lineage (NCBI taxonomy): Eukaryota > Viridiplantae > Streptophyta > Magnoliopsida > Caryophyllales > Caryophyllaceae > Spergularia > Spergularia azorica. Next base: position 18,654 of record JBBYHQ010302459.1, on the reverse strand, counting down.
ATAGTCGAACTCTCTCTTCCTTTGTGTAAGTCGTTTTTACCGAGTGCACTTTAATACATCCTTTGGGGGGAAAAAGCGACCTCTTTTCCTCCCGCTCTCCTGGTTCTCAAGGAACAATGTCTGGTTATGAAAAACGGATGGTGATTCCTCCTCGATTTTTACACCTCTTTGTGAGTTACATCTCCCAACGTGAGACCAATGCTAGTCTCACAAATTGGCTACTTGAGTCTAGCCAATCGAATTTTATGATTTAACATACCTGTCATATACTAAATGATTTCGAACGCGTCTAACAAATGATGTTTGATGTTTAATTCATTCTGAATTGCTATTACAACTGTAAAGCATTCTACATACGCAGGCATCGCAGAGACTTGAACCCTAATTAATAATATAGGAACAAGAAACAGGGCAGTCAAGGTGAACTCAAACTGTAATGGAGCAAGGGAGTGAAGTGGGCAAACTAGATCAGTGTATTGCACCGATGAATGAGCAAGCTTAGCTCGGTCTTCGAACTTGATTGCTTAATTATTGCAATGAGGTTACATTATTTGGACATTATACAAGAATATTACAAAAATAATGAAAGGCCTGTAGTAAACCTAAACTATGTATGTAAAAAAGGTGAAAAACATAATGTTACAAATGCTAATAAAAAAAAAAACAAATGCAAATAATACAAAATTGTCGACAGCCTATTAGCTAGTACTGCCAGATTGCTCTCCAGAAAAGGCACTGCCATATGAAGTTGAGCCTGTTTGCGAAGCTGTTCCACCACGAGCTGTTAGCCCCCGAGCTTTCTGCATTTGGCGTAACCTAAAAGCGTCTTTAGGGAGTGGTTGGCTCTGGACACTTGTAGTGTCGTCATCGTCTTTCCCTGCAGAAGGGTCAACACTTATTTAAGCTGATGGGCTGCATAACTTAATTTAATAAAGCACTAAACAAAAGGCCAGTCCAGGGGAATATTGCAGTTAAATGATCGATTCATACACCCTGGGCGTAACTGTAACTTGACAGCTGACAGTGAAGATAGTCAAGGTATAACTGTACAGACTTGATACTTTGACCTCAAAAACAAAGTTTATTCTCGATACTACCAGGTGGGAACTTTAAACTATTTTGGGCACTATTAAAGAGAGTAGACATTTTTAAAGATAAAAAATTAAAGTACTCCCCCCACCCCCCCCCCCAATATTCCCAAGCAGAGGAAGTCCAATGAGGAACAATAGCATAAACATCAAGGTAGCAAAAACATGTCGCTGTTTGGAGATGTAACTAAAGAAACAACTTAAGTAGATGAACATACTCTCCATTTCTTTCCGCTTTGCAGGTTGCCTATCTCTTGTCATTCTCACAGATGAACCACTTGGAACAGGCCGAGTTTTGTTTAGACCAGAAGGGTCACTCATACTCGAAGAAGCTCCACCAGGTACTTGCGCCATAGATGTCTTCACCATTTGGCTCGTTGTAATGTTGCTTTGCAGACAAATTGACAGAACAAAATCTGCGTCAGGTGCTGGGCCTGCCAAATCAAAACAGGAGTCTGCAAGTTGAGAAATAAACACATGGAGACAATAAACAAAGTTCTACAGATAATGACAAACAAGTTTGTAAAATATCACTTAATGTTCTCTTGCTTCTAAAGAGAAAGGAGGTTAGCCCATTTCTTGAGCTTGGAGGCAGTGTAGATTTCACTGCTTCCACGCACAGGAATCTCCCATACCAAGTATACCACAACACTGACAAACAATGAACTTTTCGGGATAAATACAATTATTACCTTCAACAGCAGGCAAATTTGCAATAAATGCTACGAGTGTTGGTGGAGCTGCTTTCAGAATTCCATCCAATGTTGACATCGTAGTAAAGGCAACTGGAAGCCCAGGTATTGTTCCTCCAAGAGCAGCTCCTGGTCCTATAATCGGCCACAAGAACGTTTTGCTTTCAAGAAACCAAATACAAGTATAAAACAAATATAGATTTACGCATAGGAAGACAAATCCAAAAACTGATGAATGGGATAATCATGTTGAAATCCTAAGAAACAAAAAGGATTTCATGTCTTCATTGTCATGTGACTGATATCAGATTAATACCTCAGCCAGTCAGATTGAGCACAAGATTTTTCAAAAGTTTGAGTTTATACCATGATACTTTACTTTACGATATCACACCTCCAAAGTGCGTTAAAGAATTCAGCCCTTCTAATACTAAATTTTCATTGCACAACCTCAATAGGGACTCCTTGATTAATCTACCAAACTTTTAACCAATTCGATTACATCATTGATATCACAAGCAGTGGCTTTAATGCTGAGATCTAGTAGATCAAACTTTGGGGGTAAAAATATACCATTCCAAAGGTGAGCGAGCAAATGTGTAAAGTATTTCAGCCAAACACATAGGTATATACGAAATCATGCATGAATGTAGTCAGGGAACTTGAACACGATACATTTTTAACGATTTATTCATTAGAGTTTGACAGCGTTACCAGGTTTCTGTCCTGGCTCATATATCGCCATCTGGGCAATATCGGGATAGACAACTTTGGACGATTGATCAGACATTATGTTCAATCCTGAAACACCCTTCTCTTCGCCTGAAGAAGCAAACACGGTCATTGTAATTGAACAATCTGCTGAAAATTAACCACATAAAACCTAGATGATAAAGTTGAAAGATGCAATACCTATGGTACCAACTCCATTTGGTATACTAGACTTCTCCGCTTTCTTATTCATGTTCATAGCTAGCCACTGAAGGGTGAAGCAAATTTTTTGTATCAGAACTAGTGAATCAATTCATCAGCATCAGTAATCATAATAATACAAATGACAGGTATACATGAATCAATTCAATGTCGTAGTGACATCTTGTTGCATCTTGAGATCTGGAAAAGCTAGAAAACCTAATTTGGCTAATTAACAGAGTCAAAGAACAGAGTACATCTGCGCCATACTCGCCAAATGCATCTAGCTTCAAAATACTAGTTTATGCCTCACGAAACAAACTTCCAAAACTACCACAGTCTAACCGTGGAATATAAAAAAATTTAGATACTACATAAGTAGCCCCCGACCCTCGCTTTGCGGGGATGCCCATCTGCAACGGGCTGCCCTTTTCTATATAAAGCAGCCCTTTTTAGCCAATTAATATACAAGCATCAAATGGTCACTACTCTCTTCTTTTTCTTTATTAGTGTCATAATTCCAGATATTCAATAAGCTTTTATGACTTTGGTATCTTCCCCTTTTGCCAAATGAGAAGGAAAATTGGAAAAACTAAAGTAATATATGGTCGGGGAACTGTCAGAGCAGACTTCTAAACAACTCTTTAAACAACAACTCGTCGCTTACATGATCAAGTTCCAAATCCCTTGCATAACTTGTAAGAGAAGAATCTCACATGAAAAATCCAATCAAAAGGTCCCTATAGAAAAAAATATTGTGCTACATTACAAACCAAGCTATATGATAGCAAGGTGCTACTTTCACCTTCACGCTCTACTGACTTTATATACTCAAGAATATGAAGAACAGTACCACTAAAGTTTAAACAAGGATTCAAAACTTAAACAAGAACACATCAGAGAAGGAGAATAATCGATTCAACTTCAACGGCCGTGGCACCAATTTACTTTATTTTAGGTTCCTTGGCTGTTTTCGGAGAGTAAAAGTGAAATTTCAACATACCGTTTGTCGTGCCAGATGATCCAGATCCTTCGATGAACACGGCCAAAGATCCATGAAACTGTATCGTGAAATTACTTCTTGAAGGGAACTCTCCTGTGCTACAGATTCATCATTACTGCTTCTGGAGAGAGCCTCTTTTCTTCTTTGCTCGACCTGTCAGCAGAACATCAGACGACAACAATTAACACTGACAGCACAACAATCATGTCCAACTTAAGTGCACAGTACATAACACCTCCAAACGCTACATCAGATAGAACAAGGGCAGAAAACCAAGACACTCGAGTGCACATTATAAATCATTCAGTGTGAGGAAAACAAGGAGCAGTCAACTTTCGAAAAACAACATTAAAGACATGCAGGTAGATCACTTCGCCGACACAAGCATCTAGAATGCCGGGATAAGGGTATCCAAAATTAGATTTACAATGAAGATTTGAGAAACATTTGTTACCTTCAGCATGCTGGACAGGTCTCCATATGTTTGCTCAAATTGTGAAAACCGCTTCCAAACCTGGGATAGAAGGACTTTAATAACCATTCTCTGAAGCATTGAAATAAAAACAAAATACAGGCTTTCAGAAGTAATGTAAAATAGGGAAAATCCACAAAAGTAAAAACATAACTATATCAGGTGAGCCTTAACACCACACCACCATGCCATTTGTTCAAGTATGCCTAAACTGTCTTCAATGTGAGTTCTGAACACCTTCCACTAGATTAGACAGCATGGACACTGGACCTTGAGTTTAAGTCCACTAGATGATGATACCACAAGTACAGGTATTTAGGAGGGGAATTTGGAACTGGGTTTTTTTGCTTTTAAGGGGTGCTTTTTAAGGGAAATTTGGAACTGTTCGTACCTTAACAATATGTTCTTTAAAAAATAAAAAGGAGAAATCTTGAATGGTATGGATTTGCACTCGAAGTCAGTGAGGATAACCAAAAGAGAATAAAACCCAGGAAGAACACCCAGAAGCACCAAGAATTTCGAACTTGCACTCCAAGTCAGTGAGTATAACTTATCCACGTCATATGTCTTGACCATCAATTGTCTCTCTAGGTAGCAGTAACAACCAGCAGCACAATTTACATACTTGTTTCAATTGCTGTGCAAGTGCAACAATCAGTCATCTAAAACCAAAAGAGAAATCTTATAACAACTACACTAGACAGTTAGACTTCCCCCATGTCACCTTGAATTTACCTAGCCCCTAACCCCACACCACCCACCTCCCATATCCCCATGAAGAAAACCCAGCTATTTTACAGACATTCAAGTGGTGGTATCTTAGGGTAATCGAATGGCTTAATACAAACCATGGGACTCCAATAAAACCACCTACAGTTTTGCAACATCTGTAGGTCAATGACTAACATAGATGTTGTCATTGCGATCAGTTTATTTAACATCATTTTATGGTGATTGGAGAGGCATATCGCTTTCAGGATATAGTCATATAGTTGTTTTTCAGTCGAGATACAATATAGGTTCTATCGTGGCAAATTTAGGTTATGTAAAAGCCATCTGAAGAAATACATAACAGGGTGTTACCTCAACCGATTCCTCGGGCGGAAGAGAGTTGAGGGCACGTTCAAACAAAGCTCTGATGTTTCTATCATCATTCAAACGTGACAAAAAATCTGCATACCTGCAACATACTATTAGGACCTACAAACATCGATCATCAATAATACAACAATATCATCATCAGCTCAGTGCCTCCAAAGAGATTCCCTCCTCCGAAGCGTGGTTAGAGGGGGACATATACAAGTTTACCCCTGCGATAACAGTCGGGCTATTTCCAGTTGACCCAAATCTGGATGATTCAACTTCAGGAAAAAAGCAAGCCCATAGGCCCTTCACCAGCCTTTTCTAAGTAGTATTACATTAAAAATATAGCAGATGAAACTACAATATCTATTAGCATGATGACAAAACACGTTATAGTTCTTTGAATTGGTTTGAAGAATAATTTCTTAACCCAACTTTAATTCGGCGCTTTGTTTAACTGCACAAGAATAGTGTGCAAACTCTTACAGGGACAGACTTTTCCATATAGGAAATCACCAGATGGGTGATGACCTCATGGCTATTCCACATGATACACATATACCATAAACTTGTAACTAGAGAGCCAAGATCTGCACTCACTCAAGAATGTAGCCTGGCTCATGCATAAATCGTTTCAATCCTGCTTCAAATATATTGTGTGCAATCTGCATGAAAATAGAGCAATAGCACGGATCAAGCAAAGGAAAAATTAACAAATATGACAAAAAAAAAATTGCAAGCCAAAGCAGTCATGCGGTGGATGATAAATTAATAACAGTAACAAGGAGAACAGGCTAGACTTGGAAAAATATGATGCACTTATCAACGCTTGTAACGTGTTCACTTTGAAAAATGTGATGCAATATTAAATGGAAACATAATATTAGTTGCGGTTAATATAACTTGCACATAGTCATTTCCACGTAGGATCAAAAGACATCTAATTACCAAATTACCAGCAATCTGAACAACTCAGCAAAGAGGGGAATTTCACTACCTTAGAATCTTTGTCCAGGCAGAAGGCCATCATCGCATATGCAACATAAACATGGTAAGTGCAATTCGGGGACTTCCGGACATCCACAAAGTATTTCCTTGCTTCTTCAACGCCTTCTGTTCTTCGAAGAAATCTAATAAACTAAATGATCAATCACCACAAGGGAAACATTAGCAGCTATCATATACGGAGTAATAACTTTTAAAAAGAGGATGCCAAGAGGGGTGACACCAACTTACAAAAAGACACCAAGGGGCATGCCAATACAGATAGTGCTCATATCTTAGGTACCAAAAGTCAGAATAGTTATGACAATTATTTAACAACAGTCCCGTATGAGGATCAAGGTTGACCTAGTGATTAGAGAATTAACCTACCCAGGGTTTATCCCGGGTTCGAATCCTCATATCCCCACCCCTGCAGCATGAGCTACTCCTATGTACCAGGAAAAAAAAAAAAAAGGCAGCAGAAGTCCCGTATTGCATACAGTATATTAATATCAATTTATAAATGCAGGATTCATCAATCTCTCTTCAATAAATTTCTACCTTCTTCATTCTTTAGATTGCCAGTGTCAGAAAGAATTCTGTCAAATAACCCTACCAAAGAAAATACCAGAGGGTTGTCCTCAACACGAGCAAACTATGACTCTCTATATCAGTTCTTTTCTTTCAGGCAACACGTGCGCATTTCATTACAAGCTTTAAACACACCAAAAAGACAAAAAAAAAAAAAAAAAAAAAAAAAAAAGGTATTCTGAAAATCGATGCGAAATGTCACACAGAGACAGACTTAATAGACCTTCACTTCTTGAGTTCTTTCCAATCATGCAGACTAGTTTAGCACAACGGAGCTATAAGGACACTTCCCACACATGTAAACAGAGTCTGACAGATGTTGCTACCACTATTTTTCTCCATGCTACTAAAGCAGAAATCCTATCACTGATCCATAGATTAATTTTTTTACCCGTCTAATTTTGAACTCCCAAGTTCTATGAAGTCAAATCTGACGAATTCATAAGCGTAGACCTTTTAACCACATCTGAAAACCTGAATGCGTGTTTTTCTTCCGAGACTCGATTACATATCTAGGAAATATACATCCATGGACCACAATTCGCAACGTTCTGAGAGTTAAAATCTACAGCTGTCAGGGGAGGATGGAACAACTGAGATACACTATTACTACCTCCACCCTAGAGAGTTAACATTTGCTTTCCCACAAAAACCAAGGAAAAGTAAAAAAGACATGGTTTACGTCCAACTTATACATTTCACTAATCCTCCTCTTCTTAACTCACCACAGTCCCCTCCTGCCCACCTACACCCAGCCCCAAACTGAGAGGAGAAGCAGTGTCCTGGGGTCTCTGGGCAATGGTAGAGTTGTCAATTTACTACCCCAAAACAGAAACGTAAATAACTTGTTGGGACAACCTAAAAGAGGATGTACGAATAATCTGCTGGGGCGGATGAGTAAATAAGTCAACTTAAGTACTACATCTCTCCCACCTTTGCCCAGAAAACTGAGATCGAGAGTAATTGCCATACAAATCTCACCCAGTAAATAGTCAGAGTTGTTTACTGCTTAGTTTGCTTTATCCCTAGATACCTTAGTCTAAAATAAAAGAGCATATTGCTTGAGTTCTCATAATCCCAAAGCACATTGTTGAATAAAGCTTAGCTCATTGAAGAACCATTTTAATAAATTTAACTTACTTGTATATGTGACAGAGCTGTTGCATTGACACCATCTCCCAAAAGGTTCTCATAGATCTTTTTTGCAGGCTGCATGAAGGTACAACATGTTCTAAGCAAGATACAGATTGGGAAGTAACTCCAATCCAAAGAGAAATATGCTCAAGTTGCATAGCACGAGAAAGAAAAACCTGTACTGCTCCACGTGATTCCTCCAATTCAGCATAAGCGTATTTTAACAATTCTGAATCTGCTTCAAACCAAAAATGAGATGAAGAGGGGTTATTCATAAAAAACGGTGCTAAGACTATTTTTATACAGTAAAGATGTAACCGAATTCCCTGGTTAACCACGCTTTAGATAGTACTCGTACTTTTTAAACTTTTGCAATCAAGACGAAGAAAGGTTTTACCTGGAAGAGCTTTCAGAGCTCTCTGATAAACTTTGATAGCCGCATCTACAGAACCACTTTTTGAGTGCCACATAGCATAATCGTACCATATATCAGGATAATGATACAAATACATCAGGCACTGATAATTACAAAGAAAAAAAAAAAAGAATGTCAAGCCGTTATGGTGGAAAAGTCAGCACACCAAAACAAGAATTCTGGAAGCAGCTCCAGCAAAGAACATTTCCTAACAGATAAAAATTGACATCTAGATTAATGCCCATTACATAAAGTTCATCTCATGGAGAAGTAACAAGGTAACTGCAAGACATCAGCACAAACCTCCTCCTCAGGTGCTATCAGACGCAAGTTTTAATCAAACCAGGTCCCATCCTAATTCAATTAAGGTGGCCAATTTGATCTATCTGCTAAACATGTAAGCCCTGAAACTATGTAGCAGAGCTCATTCATTCCCTCTGATTTCATTTACCTTCTCTGAGTCTACTAAGACTTTCTTATTAAAGAGCAAACATGACCTAAAAACATAGAACTAGTAGCCCCAAGAGAACTTAAAAGGCTAAGTGCAAGTATGCAACACTGGCTCTTATGCAGCCATTTCATAGTGGGAGTGAGATCAAAGTGGTGAAGGAAGACATAGAATATCAAATGAAATGAAACCAAAGAAACAATAACACAAGACAGCCTGCTCCAAATACAGTTGCAGTTGTCTTCTGATGCACATATATTACCTGCTCATAGGTGAAGACAATTCTCTTGTTAGAAGATGCACCGTCGATTCTTTGTGGGTTTCCCCTGTGAAACACATTTAGGATAAGAATAGCAAACTCATTGAAAATAAGATACAGCCAAATGGGTTCCTCTGACAGGCTAAGAAATGGACCAATATGAAGTTTTTAGTTATTTATTCATTAATCTCCAATCACCTATTCCCCATTCAAAAACCAGGAACAAAAAAGTTAAGACCGTCAAACATTAGTAATTTTCAATTTCAAAAGGGAGAGCAGTATAGTATTTACCCTCAACAAAGACCATAGAGTTCTAAACGATTATCTAAGAAAGATCAAGCTGATTATTCCCCTTAATTAAGCCCCGCAGGTTTGCAAGATATCAAGTGAATTAAAAACTTGTCATTGGGTATCAAATATGGCGCAAATGCTAGTTCAGAGGAGAAAAAAGGACCATTTATCAACATAAGCATGAAGTAGTACTCGCAAAGTCACAAGACAGTACAAAAAAAGAAGAAAAAAGAAAGACATGTTGAAGGCTCACAGAAATGATGCCTACTTTTCAAATGCTAAAAGCCGTTTCCATGCCATCCACTGCTGCTCTTCCTGTAGTAATCAAAGAAATGTCAATTTTTGACCTAAAACATCATTCAGCTATCCTGACCAAGAGATGAGGCACAACTCAAACATTCGATATAAAATGACCCAAATAACGAGTTTAGAGGCAATAGAAGACCTGCTAAAGGTAGAGTGAAATCACATATGTTCCATAAGACAATACCATAAGAGATTAACCTAGCAAAATTAACAATGAAAGCCTAACAGTTACAGCATTCAAAAATGCATGAACATAATGTTCTACAGCCACCAACCATTCTTTTGTGCCCAATTCCATCTACATATAGTCATATACTTATCAGATATCAAGGGACAGGAAAACACTACCACTTTCTTTAAACGATCAGCTCTCCCTGGACGATGTGGTGCACCAGTCACATGAAGACTTCTCAATTTCAGTCTCTTCTAAATGTTTGGCCAATGAAAATACACCAATTGGCTGTCCTTGAACCACAGGGTTCTTGCCCATAGGATTTGTGAACGTAAGTGTACATATAGAAGATACTCCAAAAATATCCGGGAGTGTCAAGGCTTAAGCAGAATAGACACAGCTCATTATGCACAACCAGACAGGATTACGTTGGTGTCTTCCTATTTTAAATTTTCTTAGCTCAGCTTTTAATATTATAAGCATGAATCAAAAGCATAAAAATTGCATAACAACATAAAAGCATGCATAGAAAACTATACAGGCATACAAAAGAGAATATGCAAAGTAAGCATTGCCTTGCAAGAGCCTGCTGGAGGGAAGGCTAGCAGATTCCAATCAATTTCATCAAAATATTTCTTCCGCTCTCTATATACAGCCCTGGCACTATTGTATTTAGGCTGGTACTCAGACACAAGTCCTTTAGCCTGCAAAACAGTTGACATCACATTGCTAATCAGCATAGAGCTTCTGACAAAATCCGACACTCCAAACAAAGGAAATCCTACGGATAGAGCCACGCCCCACAAATGGACATGACGCAAGGGTCTAAGATGGAACCACATGTTCGTAACAAGTTCATCTCTCTAAGAACTAGATGGTATTGTGTCAGGCACAATGGTATAGAAAATGAGAAAGAAAGGAATAAAGTAAAAACATGCACATCGTATAAATAATCAACCACACAATTTTCTATTACCCCAATTAAGTACCCACGTCATGATGACAACTGATCAATTGATGATCATGGTAAGGAAGCAAATGATTGGAAATCCCAGACCAGTAATGGATGCATCGCTATTTGCAGTATGCAACCTTCGATCCAGTGGGTATTACTTCCTCCGTAAAAGAATGTAAGTCATTCTAACTGTTCAAGACGACACTTTGACCTTCATTTTAGCAAAAATGTACTTTAAGAGAACTTACGCAACTCATATCATTAGATTCGTAACAGAACAGACTTAGACAAAAGTATAATATCATAATTAATGCTCTTATACTTTTAGAGATATTAAATAGTCAAAGCGATCCCTTGAAAACTGAGACGATTTATATAATAAACTGGAGGTAATAGTAATAACTAATATTACCATCCATTCGGCTATAAACTTCCTATGTCTTTTGGGCACACTTATTAAGGAGGATGTATAAACATATCGGTTAATCAAAAGTCCAAAAAAATTGGTTGGCGGGATAGATAAAATGTTAAGCTAATTTCTTGTGCAATTTTGTAAACTTTTGACTAACCGATTTACTTGTGGAGCTTCCTCAAAAAGCGTGTCTAAAACACATAGGAAGCTTAAAGTTGAAAGGAGGGTAGTAAGTGATAGCTTCTAGCGGTGTCGTTGAGGAGACGATGGGTGTTGTATGCATGTGGTGGTGTGGAGCAGTGACCAACGAATCAAATAAGATGGTGGTATAAGGAACTCATATTCTGACACAGACGATACATCAGTAAAAGAAAAATACATGTTTATTATATGTTACCAAAAGAAGGGTTCTACAAATCCATAGGGGTGTGAGGGGATTCTGAACCCCATTCCTCCTGAGATCAGAGACAAGCATTTATTTGGTTTATAATCCACTTTTTTGTAATTGAACACATAATATAGGCATGGTTTTATCCCACCCGAACCTGTTACCTAGTATATAGGAACCAAACACCCCCTAAACAGCTATAGACATTATTCGCAAAAATAGTCGACCCAGGCCAACTTTATTAAAATCCCTTTGAAGTAGAATACTTCTGGACAGAAAGGGGTAGTGGCATGGGCTTCCTAGAAAACACGAAGCAAATGAAGCATAACAACAAATGAAGCAAATGAAGCATAACACCATATTGCGCCTGTGTAACTGAACTAGGAAGGAACTTGTTACTAAAGATGGTCGGAATATATTCTTTGTTTTGCATGACAATCATAACCTATGCAGATCCCTGAATGTGTTATGTTTGACCCATGATGAACCAGGGGGGTGACTTGGACAAGGGGCAGAAATTACCAGCACACGACTAACAGAATTTTCGAAATTCTCATAGTCCTTCCAAAGTTGCTCAACATGGTGAGTCGGAGTAACAATAGCTTTTTGGTATATTTTGCGCACAGCTGTCATTCGCTGAGTTTCTTCTTGGGCTGAATGCACCTGTAAAATTACAGTGTTGAGCACCAAAAAATAAAAAAAACTATAAAATGAGCAGAACATGGTATATGTTAAGATAAGCATGGCATACCGGTAAGGACCTTAAAAAGCTGATGTACTCCATCCATACAGGACCAGCAGCAATGTCCACTCCTATTAGAATGTAAACAAGAAAAAAAGAAATACTTAACTATCCTGTGTAGAGCCAAAAAAAAACATATGTGAATCTTCGTCCCCCATTTGTAAGTACTTAGTAGCCAACTTCATGCCCTCTTATTCATCAAAAATCAGATAACAACTAAAATAAACAAAAGATGGAAAAAAAAAAACACACACACACACACATCTCGATCTTGTGCTGCAGAGCAGAAGACAATGAAATGTGTTGATTCCGGTCCCTTCTGCTTTAATAGGTGGAGTATCCTATAACCTCAGTGATGACTAAGGAGGGTTATCCTACCCACCCCCCCCCCCCAAATATCAAAAGGACGTGTGATAGAAAGAACATATCCTATTTAATGGCAGGTCACTCTCCTTCACTCATATTTTTCAAGAGGTATACTCCTTACTACAATGAGATGTAATTCATATACTGCATACGGCACCTAAGCTTCCTGCAGTAAGAAGAGTCTGAGGAATTAAACGCATGCCCTTACTGAAAAACATGTTTTGAAGAAAAGTAAGTTCTCGAACCCCAAGTAGTAAACACTCTTCAAAAGCGCTAAAGCAAGTGACAAAGTTCACTTAAATTACAAACCCCACAATTAGAAGACAACCAACTCGGTCCTTCACACTAGATGATACTTTACAGGCCAATGACTAAAGTATCAGTGGAAACAGAATAGGAAAAGGAGTCTATAATCGTAACTCACCAACATAGTTCAGCATAAATTCAAATGCTTTCCTTGTCTCTTCCTGGCCATCAAAACCTTTCTTTTCATTAACTTTTTGAATGAAGCGAATGTAGCATCTCCTACAGACATTACATGGATTACAGAGTAAGTTGATTGACCCCTCACGTAAGACACAAAAAAAGCAACTCCAGTACTCCACAACAAAACTATGTGAAGCACACATAGCAAATTCACAGGATAGGGCACATCGTACATTAAAAAGTTGTAATGTAAAGAGTACAAGCAAAAGCTCACCAAAGAGGCACTTGAAGACAGTTTAACAAACAACGACTGAATATCTGTTTTGTGGCATCATCATTATTAACAGCCATTTGTGCATCCACATACTGCTTCCAAAATTTCGCCTGCACGCGTCAATTTTTATCAAACCATGTCCCGAATTCAAGCTATGTAAGCAAAAAGATAAGGAACATGTCATTCACAACATGTAAATTGATTATGTGATTTAATATGTCAAGAGAGGAAAGAAATCACACAGGTCTTCCTCAGGAAACATTAATATCAAATCTTTTCAGCTCAGAGTGATATCATAGTAGATAGACAAAATAGATGTCTGTCCCTTCAAATGATTATTAGATCCATATACACTTTAAAGAATTAAACAGCTACACTAACCTATACCATCTGCAAGCTAAACCGAGGATGTTTGAGGTAGCTACAAGGAAACTCGAAGTGAATTGATCTAGGGACTTATCAGTCTTCCAGATAATCTGAGTGGCAAAGGTGGGGGGGGGGGGGTAGTTTCTCTATATTATCTGCCACATAGTGTGGGTGATTTACAAGATGTCCTGCTTACTCCCGTTCAAGAGATCGGACTCCTTTCCCTCTAGTAATACGATTTTCCATCAAGAGAATAAGGGCCACTTGGTTTATGTCCCGCCCGCTTTTCTGAGCAATTAACTGAAATCTGTTTCTGAAAAGCACAACCTTCCTTTCCCTATCAATTGATTGCACTTACTGTCCATTGAAAATTCACACATACAAACATTCAAGGGTGCAATCACTGAACTCCAAAGGCGGGAAAGTTCATTTTGATAAAAAAGTTCCCCGCAAAGTTAGAAGTATCTTTCTCATACGAAATGCTGCTGCCAGAGTCCGACTACCAGATGTTAAGAGCCTGACTACATTACATCAACATCTCCAAGCAGGCTTCAGTCTGGCAGCTTGCAAGTATATTAAAAAGTCCAACTATCAGATGTCCACAACATACAACCCCGACTATGCTCAGAGGCTCATGACAAATACAGCCAAAGGCTCAGCGCTAAGCAAGATTACCAACAAACATGACGAGTGGAGGAGTAAAAACATGAAAGCCAAACTATTCTCAATCATCCTCCACGCAAAGGCAGCCAAGATCAGCAAAATCCACAAAAGAATGGATAATTAAAACAGTTACTAATAGAACAATAAAACTTGTCCTATGAACATTATGCCTACAAATTAATAACAAACAAAACCTACAGATACTAAAGATTCTTCCAAGGTCGATGCTACAAATATGGGTGCTAACGTGAATGGTAAAGCCCATTCCTAGTGTTCCAATTCAGAAGTTTGATAGCATTTCTTAAGGAACTAACAGGCAAAATGAATGAGCAGCACATCTTCTAGATATGCTGAACCCAAAGATAGTAAATTTGACAAGGAAGAAGTTAAGGCCAGCTAGCACACAGATTTATTCTACGAAGAACACATGGAACATAAAATAAGGAACTGAAATCGGAAAACGCCTATGATATCAGAAGTCTTAAGAATGGTTTTGAAATGTCATTAATCTCCCCTTTCCCTTCGTTACCTTTAAGGATATCGTGGTCTCTTTTCAGACTTGTCTCTTTCTTTCTTTCCTACATTAAAAGTGTGTTTGGATAGAGAGAAATGGAGGGAAAAGGAAGGGAGGGAGATGGGGGGATGCAAAACTTGTTTGGATACAAGATGGAAAGGGAAGGAAATTGTCATGTTATCAATATGATAACTGCCATGGAAGTACAAGTCCTGAACTCCTGCCACCACTAATTTGATAGCTCTTTTCTGTTTATTGAACATAGTTGCAATTTGCAAAGGTGTATATAACTGTTTTTGCTACTAGAGATATATAATAATTCTTTAGTTTGGCAGCTATGCATGCCGAAGTACAGAGACATATGGCGCCATTATCATTTTAAAACATGGCTGCAAGGTGCATATATGCTACAAGTGAATTAGAAAAGAAGAAATTCACAGCAAAATAGTTTTCCTTCCAAATCTTTTCATCATTGGAAAGATGTTATTTATTCAAGAGGGAGAGAAAGTAGCTCCTCATATTTCTCTTCCCTCCCTTTCCCTCCCAGCACAATTTGCTATCCAAACAAAGAAATTTGGATCCCCCTCCCTTCCTCCCTCCTATTTCTTCTGTTATTAGGACAATTTCCTTCACTTTCTTCCCCCTCCCTTTCCCTCCAATTCTCCCCCCTCCCTTTCCCTCCATTTCCCTCTATCCAAACAAAGCCTGACTCTCTTTCTTGTTGTCTAAAACACAACTGATATACCATATTCCAGGTAAGGGTGAATGTCGTGTTGCCTCAAATTCTAACTTTTCCAAACCTAAATTAACCCCCAAAAACAAATGGCAAACTGAAATAAGTCGTAAAATATCAGAAACTTGGACAATATTCCCAACCCCAAAGGTCAAATCCTAGATTTGCACTCGTTACCGGCTTTCAAAATCGGTGTGAATAACTAGAAAGGCACGACTAATACCTCAACTTCACAACTCTACACGCAACAAGCAGCAATAAAACTTGAATGAACACGAAATGTACAGTTTAACAGATTCAAATCTAACAAGCATGATCATCCATGATATTGTTCTTTAAACAGAAATTTCGACATCATATCGCAGTAACCGAAAATCAACAACCTAAAAACAAAAGATATACTCCTTAAGTTATACCTAATTCAACAAAATCAAATCAAATTCATCAGCAAAATAATCAAATTAAAACTTACAGCAGTCGGATATATTGATAGAAGCTGCTCATATATCGGTACGGCTTCGGTAATTGGCATTTTCTGAAAACATTTTAATAAAAAAAAATTAACAACCAATAAAACATTTCTTATATTATTAAACAAATTAAAACAATCATGATTAAGGTGGAAAATTAATTACCGAAGCTTCATTAGCTAAAATTTCAGCAGCTTCAACATTGTATTTATTAGTAGGAGGGATAATGGTGGTGGAATCCGCCATGGCAACGATTTACAGCCTGCAAAAACAAAATCAAATATCCCCAATTAGCAGTGATTAGAGTGAAAATCAAAAGAAATTGAAGTTGAATTAAAAAAGATGATGAGAAGTTATAGAAGAAGATGAAGAAGGAGGAGAAGGTAAGAGATTATACATAAAAAGTGTATCGTGAGTGAGAAGATTGGAGTTGGAAGTGTTATTTACAGTGCTGCTGCTTTCTCAGTCTTCGCCATCTCTCTCTCTACTCTGTCTTCTCGCTCGCTCGGGGGTTGGGATTTTTGAGACTTTTGGGAGGGAGACGGAAGATAGACCGGTAAGTTTTGGGGAGGTGAATAGAATTTCTCAATAGTTGAAGTGATCGTTTCGGGAAGTCGGAATTTTATAAACTTGTAAATCCTAAGAATGTAAGAAAGGATAGAATTTGGGGATATTTGTTTAGATGAATAAGAAAATTCAATTTCGAAATTCCTACCACTCATGGTAATACAATTTCTAGGAAAATGAAAATCCTATGGAATTTGAGGGTATCCAAACGACACTGAAAAGTAGTTTGTGATCCCTACAATAAAGTTGTACTAGTTCTAAGCCCGTGCAAAATGTTATATCGTACTTAATAATTAATTTATTCTCTTTCAGAATAACGATCTAGTGAGTAATCGAACAACTATCTCTATGCTCCCCAAAAATCCCTCTGTTGAAAGGCAAAAAGTTTCCATAAATCTCATATCCTCTGATATATACCCTTAAAAGTTGATCTTGTACGTCAAAGCAACCATGACACCATTCAATGGAATGACATTGTGATGATGAATTTGGCGTAGGAATAAGGATTCTCAACTCCCTCCTCGTCCTTACCGGTCCTCCAAAAATATCGAGTACATTGTTGATCTCCTTGATCACAACTTTCTCCTAGTCTACAGCCTTAATTGACATACTCCCCTACCAAAATAATTTTTTTGTTATCTTATGAGAAAATTGCATTGCCAAATAAATTTTTGTGGTGATTTTGAGATTTATAGAACGTTTGTATACTCTTGAAAAATGCCTCTTTTATTTCTGATACGCATAACCGATTGTATGATCAATCGTACCATGTTTCTATACTATAGCTTTATGTAAGAGTTTCACGAAAATGAGAATCTCTATGTGAATTGTTAATAATTAACTGTGTAATTTATCTCATTTTTTTGCTCTTTCACCATAAACTAAACTCTTCTTTTTTGCTCTTTCACCATACACTAAACTCTTTCATTATTTCTCAAATGATGGACTCTTCTTTTTACCATACACTGAACTCTTTGAGTATTTATCAAATGATAGACTCTCTGTATGCTCTTAAAAAATCCTTCTTTTATATACTCCCTCCGGTCCAGATTAAACTTCCCGCTCCCTTTTGCGCACTTCAAAAGGAAAATTAATAAATAATTCTTAATGATTCATCTAGCAAATAAATTTAAAAGCTAATTATCACCAACATCTTCATCTTGTCTCCCTAATTATTCACTCGACAAAAAACTTTATAGTTTGGGAATGGGGAGACAAAGTCGAAACCCTAAAAAAGAGGATGAGAAGTTTAATCTGGACCGGAGGGAGTATATACTTTAAAATACCTTAACATAGTCTATTCTCCACTTTCTCTCTTCCCATGGTTACAGGTCACCACTCCTATACTCCCATCCTCTACTCCCACAAACAACCAGCCCCAATGGGTTGGTGTAATAGCTTGATCCATCATACGTCGCAACACAACCCAATAAGATGGGAAGTCACCCCTTAGGCCCATATATCCTCTCCGGGCTCTAAAAGGTGAAGGCCTTGTTGGTAGTATTAGGGGTGAGATAAAGATCAAGTTACCCGTAACCGGTATTGGAACCGCATAGGAACCGCCGGTTCCGGTCCGTACCCGGTGTTGCCTGTTCCGGTTCCGGGTAGCAAAAGTTGGGAACCGGTCCTAGCGGTTCCGGTTCCGGGTAATCAAAATTTGGAACCGGAACCGGTAGGGTACCCGGTAAGATCGGTTCCAATTACGGGTACCCGGAACCGCATATACCCGAAACTGTTGTTTGGTAAAATAGCAGAGGTTGCCACTTTATTTTCACAAAAAAAGTGAAAAAGTGAGAAGCTTATTCCCGTAGAAGAAAGGAAGAAAAAAAAAGGAAAAAAAAAAAAAAAAAACCTAGACATTTCTAATTTCTCACTCTTTCTCTCTCATCCGTCTGCCTCTCTTTCTCACTTCAGTCTTCAAAAATCAA
>JBBYHQ010302426.1:0-19084 GCA_038382645.1 Spergularia azorica | reverse complement strand
TTCGGTCCATGTGAGGGGAAAAAGATTAAATTGTGTTCTTATGTGTTGTCGGAAAAAAGAATTACGACGAGAAAAAGTCGTCGCAAAAGAGCTTTTACGACGAGAAGAACATCTCATCGCAAAAAAACTTATTACAACGAGGACATTAAACTCGTCGCAAAGTATTTGCGACGGAGCCTTTTGCGACGGAGCCTTTTGCGACGACTCGCGACCGGACGGAATTCTCGTCGTAAAAGACCATTTACGACGAGTTTTGGCTGATTTGCGACGAGTTTGCTCCGTCGCAAATGAACGTGTTTCTTGTAGTGAATCCCGGTTTTAAACAATTAATCCACTTTTATGGGGGAATTCGAGCAACCGCTACCAAATTATCCTCCTTTAATCCTAATTTATCTAGTGACCACTCAAACAAATCACAATCAAAGGCATGAAGAGCAAGGATTAATAAAGGATTATGAACAACCCAAATTGGTATCTAATTAGCCGCAACCACGACACTAATTAAATCTAATCTATTAGTTCCCTAATTAATTCCCCAATCACAAATTAGTCAGAACCACACACTAAACATGTGAAAGTTGCTTCCTCTTGGGCTAATAATCAATGACCATCAATTATCAACCAAGCACATGAAATAACCAATTCAATCTAATCAACCAATTAGAGAAAACACGGATAAATCATGCAATTGAAGAACAAAGAATTAATTACAATGAAATTAAAGGTAAATTAGAGAGAATAAATCTTACTAATACATAAGATGAAAGATGTTGATTACACCAAGACTCTAGAAGGTAATTAGCCTTCCATACTAATTATTACACTAATTTTTTAGATGAAATTCATAATAAAACCACTAATTTTCACTAATCTCTCCTTGAGTTTCTCTCTCTACAAAAACAAGATGAAAATAATATGATAAGTGATAAAAACTAGGGAGGGGTTCATGCCCCTTTATTCAAGATAAGTACAAAAACACTAAAAGACAAAAAATGAAAGCACAAAAGAAATATGGATAAATCCGGAATATTTCTATAATGAGTGACATGCCTATAACAAGTTTGGGCGAGTCTAATCATCCTAGCATAGCTTAGGGTCGAATCCACGAGGACGGAGGGTAATTGTCTATCAATAATGTCCTAATTTTAGTCTAATCAAATCAAGAATTAATGATTTTGTCTAAACTATTAACTGTCTTCTACTAACTAACAATTCAAACAAACAAACTAGTAGCTAATTTAATGAAAACGCAAGTTTGGGTAAATAATGACTTGTAAGGCGATTCCACTAAGCGTGACACTTAAAGTCATATTCTTTAAACATTAGTTGTACGGTGATGTTTAAAGTCTACTTTAAACATCGGTTGTTCTAAGAAATGATGTCTGAAGTCATATTTTAAACATCAGTTCTAAGAACAAATGATGTGTAATGTAATCAAGCAAATGATGTGTAATGTGATACTTCAAATGTCACTTCTTTATAAAACTGATGTCTAAAGTATATTCATATATGACGACTATTTATAAATTGTCGTCGTTTTCATTGAATAGCATGTGTAGGATTTGAACCTACCTCCTTTGTGCATAATTTGCACAATGCTCTACCACCGATCTGACAGGTTTTCGAAAAAATTCGGGGCTTGCCCCTCTTTGTAACAAAAAAAAAAAAAACAGGTTTTCGAAAAATAAGAGCACGTCTAGCAATATATAGCGATAGTCTTTCACCTCTTAAACTTGATAAGCAAACAAAATCATAATTAAACATTACAAATAATCGATAATATAATCTAGAATTGTTTTAGTTTGAAGTATAAACAAGCAATCAAATGAGAAAAATATAAAAGTCAGATATTGTCAAAAACAAAATCAATGAGTCTATTAAGTTTGCTATTGTCAGTTTGTCACTAAGAGAATACCACCTAAAAACAACCTATGAGACTTGTCCACACCACAAATCAAGACATATACATATTACATGGTGTCCGGATCAGAGCTACCTAGAGGATCCTCTAATGCCATATTGTTACCTGGATTACCTCAAGAAATATATCTACATTCAGTCATGGAGCTCATTATACAAAACCCACTGACTTTACAACAAAACATCATGCATTCAAATTGCCTTCCCTGAACACTTAGATTGATTAAAACTGATACTATAATATATTACCAAAAGCAAAGAGATAAAACTAGCAAATTAAAGAACCTATACAGTATAGTAACACAAACACAAGGCGTAATTCAGCAAACCAATCTAAATAAGCAGGTGCTTAAAAATCCTTTGAAGCACAAACTGTTACATTCCTTAGCTAAAACGCAAATACCGACCACTCAAATCAACAACACAGCAAAAGATAACAAATAGTTCATTTTTTAACACCCAAACTTAAGATCACAAGCGTGTAATAATCTTCCCCATCTCTCAAACCTAAACAAATTAATTGACTACTCAGTAAACCTCAAGAACTAATTAATCACCATTAAAATAATGATATGTCTATTTTCACTTCAAATCAAGGTCAAACAGTATGAAAATGCTAATATAGGAACAAAAAATTAGGTCAAATTTCTATGTGGCAACCATCGCGTAGAATTTGGTCAAAATATAACAAATCTATTTTCCTACTGCAAATTAAGGTCGAATTTCTATTTTGTAAGGCTAGAAAAACAACGAATAAAAGAAATTAAATCAAAAGTCTGATCTAACAACACGAATTGGGGAAAAAAATCGATGAACACACCTTATGGCCTTCTTGACTTTGGTTTGCATCTCACTGTAATTAGCTTTCTCCCGATCTCCATCTTCTTCATCTCATCCAACTCCTTAACGCCTAACAATCAAATTTGATGATTCAAAATTTAATTAAAAAAAAATCAAATTCCGTAAACCCTAAGTATTTGGGTTCTAACATATGAGAACGATAAATCGAAGAAAACCTTCACCTAAACTTTAGATCTAAGGATAAGACCCAAAAGAACGATTTAGGTTGAGGTTAAAAAAATATTGTTGTTTGGAAAATGTTATATGGTGGTTAGTGTGTTAACCCATCATAAATTTCGTATCTTTATTAATCATTTCTTCCATCCATATTATGATAAGGGTTTGTTCTTGTTTATTATCTGTTAATAAAAGCTTGAATTTTTCTCGTTTTCCCATTATTTGTTTTTGTGTGTTTATGATGTTGATTTGAAGCTTCAAACCCTGTTGTGAAGGACTTGCTTAAAACTATTGCTTGTTGTATCTTTGATGATTCTTGTATCAGATTTTGTTCTTGGATGTTATTTGTTAGTAATCTTTCATGACGTATTTATGATGGTGATATCTGAAATTATGTAGTAATCTTTCATGTTCTCTATATTAACAAAGTTGTGTGAATTTAAGTTGAAATCTACTATGAAACTAAAAAGAGACACAATGTTGGATTCTGTTTTCAACATTTATTTTGCTGTCTATTGAATTTTTTATTTTTGAATGTGGGTTTTGGTCAATATATCTGATTTCAAAATGTTGTGTTTGTTAAGCATTTATGGTTTGTTAATTATTTCTTCCATTCCTAGTATGGTTAGGCTGATCTTATATGTTTTGTTAACAAAAGTTTGGATTTTGTGTATTTGTATTATGCCGGTGATTTTAAAGCTTGAAACCCCAAATTATATTGAATGCCTCCATGATTTTGTTACAAGTTTAGTTGTTTATAGTATGATTAGGTTTTGTTGTTGTATGTTGTGTGTTAGGCCCTGTTTGATAGGACTGCATCTTTCTGAACTGATCTGATCTGATCTGAATGATTCTGATCTGATCTGATTTGAAAGACTTTGAACTGATCTGATTTGATCTGAGTGTGTTGAAATTTTGATTGAATTTCAACGAATTAGTATCAGTTTTGGACCAAATACGTTGATAGAAAATTGAACATTTCTGATCTGATCTGATCTGATTTGAATGATTATGATCTGATCTGAACTGATCTGAACTGAATACTACTGCAAATAAGTCCTATCAAACGGGCCTTAGTATAGCTTGAAATTTTCTTGTTACCCCTTTATTTGTTTTGTGTATGTATGATGGTGATTTGAACTTCAAACCATGTTGTGAAGGATTTGCTTAATATTGTTGCTTGTTGTATCTTTGATTCTTTAATCAGAAGCGGAGCTAGAACTTTGGGAAAGGGGGTTCGAAAAAAAATTATTAGCTAATTAATATTGATAATAATTTTCCAAATTACAACTTTAAGGAGCGGGGGTAATTGAATTCGGCGAGAGCTAAGGCCTTGAAAACGATCAAGTATATCATCATTTTCAAGTTCAAAAAAAGTGTCTCTCTCAATGAATGTGACCAAACTATCATTCAATAGTTGGCCACCCATACTATTTCTCACTTTGTTGTTGACATACTTCAACGCTGAAAAAACTCTTTCCACACTAGCGGTAGCGACCGGAAGAATCAAGACTAGTCTTAGAAGACGATAGACTACTTGGTAGGAAGAGTGCTTATTTGTTTCCACGAGCATCATAGAGAGTTGACCAAGGTCTTTCAAGCTATGAAATCTCACATCTTTCCTCATATCATCAATGAAATTATCAAGTTGAAATTCAAGCCTCATCAAATCCGTGCAAGAGCTTTGCCTTATCATATGCCGCAAAAGAATTGAGAGGATTGAATGATGCCACACAAATGAGTAACTCCATGTTCACCTCATCAAATCGGTTGTTAAGCTCTTAAAGTTGCAAATCAATTACACTTATAAACATTTCAACCCGAAACCGATGAAGATTTGTCACTTTCTCAAAGAAACGCCTTGATCTCCCCGGAGGAGCATAGTTATCATCCATGTCGGGGACCTCAATGTCATTCTTTACACAAAAGGACACCACACTCTCGAGAAAATGATCCCACCCATCATCTCTAATCTTTTGCAATCGCTCCTTAGTCACACAAACAAAAGCCATGGCATTAACAATATCTTGATCTCTCTTTTGCAAAGCTAGGCATAATTCATCCGTATAACCAAATATCACTAACATCAACCGAGCCATAAAAACAAATTGGAAAGATTCAAAACAAAGCATAACCGTTTGGGCTTTTAAACGATCATCTTTATGACCATTCTTTCCAATCATAAGAAGTACCTCAAAGATGCAAGGATATAAAGAAATAAGATTCAAGATTATTCTATAATAAGATCCCCAACGAGTGTCACCCGGTCTAGCCAATCCAAGCTCTTGATTTAAACCTTGTCCACTTTCAATTTCACCTAATTCCAATTCTTTTAAAATCCTTTGAGCTTGAGCAACTCAATGCATCTCTTGACGTTTACAAGAAACACCCATAACATTTAACAAATAACCAACTTGCTTAAAAAACCATTTACAATCAAAATTGTCTCTAGCAACGGCAACAAGAGTCAATTGAAGCTGATGAGCAAAACAATGTACATAATATGCCGATGGTGTTTCTCTCATAATTAAGGTTTTAAGACCATTAATCTCACCCCTCATATTATTAGCCCCATCATAACCTTGGCCACGAATTTGAGCCATACAAAGTGAGTGTTCCGTAAGCATTTTCCCAATTGCATCTTTAAGTGATAAAGAACAAGTATCACCAACTTGTACTACACCAAGAAATCGTTCACAAACTCTTCCTTTTTTATCAACAAAACGCAAACAAATAGCCAATTGTTCTTTGTTAGCCACATCACTAGACTCATCCGCTAAGATAGCAAAATAGTCATCACCAAGTTCTTGAAGAATGACTTTTGTAGTTCCTTGTGCACAAGACTTGATAAGATCTTTTTGAATATCGGGAGAAGTCATTTTGGAGTTTCCGGGAGCCTTCTTCACAACTAGATTATGGATTTTTTCATCCCTTTTAGCAAGCCATTGCAAAAGTTCAAGAAAGTTCCCTTTATTACTTGAAGTTTCACTTTCATCATGGCCACAACATGCTAGACCTTGTCGTAAAAGATACCTTATACAATCAAGTGATTCTATCAAGCGTTTCTTATATAGAACTCTAGTACTCATGCTTGTCTTACTAATCTTCTCCACAATTGATGATTTTGGGTTTGCATAAAAATTTTACTTCTCTTGAGATTTCTTATGACAACTATCAACAATATGACCAATGTGTTTTTCAAATCTCTCTATGGCTTTGTTCCAACTCCTAAATCCACCATTCACAAATTGTTCACCTCCGGGGTGAGGAGTCTCATCTTTGAACAAGTAACACACAAAACAAAAGGCCGCATCTTTTTCAACACTATATTCAAGCCACTTGTACTTTTCATACCAATCAACATTAAATCGACGCATACCTCCAAGATCTCTTTGAGGGAAATCGTGATTTTTAGGTTGACAAGCTTTCTTGAGTATAAATCCCCTTTTCACGGCATCTCGATCATCGGGGTGGTAAGATAAGATAGGGAATCTTTTCCCCGGATAGTGTGGAAGAAGATCAAGATCATAAACACGTTCGTCCTTGGCATTAACAAATGGACTACTTGCTCTTGTTTCATTTTGATGTGCATTTGGAGATTCTTGTTCAAAATCCTCATCCAACTCGGGCTCCTCCTCTTCTTCCCCTTCCCTCCTCCTCCTTCTCCTTCTTCTTCTTCTTCTTCTTCTTCCCCTTCTTCTTCTTCTTCTTCTCCTTCTTCTTCTACTTCAATTTCATCTTCTAGTATTGAGGGTGATTCTTGTCTAATTTCCTTGTCTTGTTCAATATCTAATTCTTGGATTTTGGGAGATTCTTGTTCAATTTCTTCTTGTTCAATTGGGGTTATTTGTGGTTCTATTGGATGTGGGGATGATTGAAAAGACGACTTTTGTGACTTCCCCCTACCATAGAAGTCCGAGATTAATCCGTCTTTCAATTTAACCCTTCTCATTCTAATGTTTATGCAAATAACCAAGTACAAAATTGGAAATACACCCCAATTAGCTATCAAGAATATTTAATTCATAGTCTACTTAAACAATCTAGACATCTAGTTAACAATTGAACATTGAACAAATGAGTAATGATCTATTAGTAAATCCTAGACCCTAATTCGCTAATTGATAAAATTCCCAATTTGACAATTAGTTCAACAAAAATATATAGCAAAAATCATGAATTAAGAATCAATGAACAAACTTACAAAAGTAAACAATTAAAGACATGATCATTAAACACTACAAACTAGACAACAAAAGTAATTGAATGAAAAATTAGAGAATTTAGTTTTGTGTAATTATGGAGAATGATTGAATTATGAAGTACCTCAAAGAGGGGATGCCGGGGTGGTGATCATGGTGGACCCGTGGTCGGCCAAGTCGGGACACGGAGATCAGTGCGCGCCGGCGGCTAGTGGTTGCGGGTGGTCGGAAACTCGGAATTCTGAATAAGTCAATAAGATGAATGTTAATATGTTAGTATGTTAGACGTGTAAGTGTGCAAGTGGTGTCACAATTCACAAATTGGAAGAGCAAACGAAAATTCCATAATTTTGATTAAAAAAAACGCACGTGAGTACGTGATATGAGCAATCTTTTTTTTTAAATTATTGTTTGTTTGTCTTCTCTTTCCCACATGACAGCCTGTAACCCACTTTCATTAGTATTTTATTATTCTTTTTTTTTTTTTAAGGAGAAGTGTCAGATTTTTTTGTACAAGGGAGGGGGTTCATTTGAACCTCTTGAACCCCCCCTCCCTCCGCCCCTGTCTTTAATGTTCGTGTTGAAGATCTGAATTTTGTTTTGTATGTTGTGTGTTGAAAAAGTGATTTCGTTGTTCGGGTTGTGTGTTGTTTTAATTGATTTGTTTCAACTACAAAAGATTAGAATAGGGGAATTAACTTATATAGTAATCTTTCATGTTCTCCGTGGTAACTAAGTTGTGTGAATTTAAGTAATTGAATCTTATATCATCTTGCCGCATCGTACCCAAGAAGTAAGAGAGGCTAAAATGTCCTAAATAGCTCCCAATCTAGCTCATCTCCAACTCCCTCATCAGGTATGGTCCGAAAAAGACACCGGCGGAGCCACGACTATCTCGGATTAAACACCAACGCCACTTGTATCTTCAAACGTACCGAGTATCCTAAACACCAATAAGAAGCTCCAACCAAACCTTCTTATACCATCCAAGAGAGACCTACCCAGACACGACCTTCAAACACCCTACTTATACACCGGCAAGTAACACACTCCGCTCAGTACTACAAAAACCCACATAGACATGAGACTTTTTTTAACATAGACGTCGGATTCGGTATCGACGTTAAGTTGAGTGACATCTATTCCCTTGGGATAGACGTCTGTTTTAAGTGTGACGTGCTTCAAAAGTATAGACAACCAAAAACCCATGTCTATATGCTCTAATAGACATCGGTTTTCTTTGGAAAACCCATGTCTATATGACCTTTATACATTAGCATTTTAAAAAAATCCCATGTGTATTCTTCAATTCAATATTAAAAAAAAAAAGGTTCCGAACCAGATTTTTTTGGTTCCGAACCTAATATGTGCATATATTCAATTTGCCATACATATTGAAAGATGGAGTAAATGAAAGACATTCAACTATTAATTAAAATCTCAAATTCACCAATACAAAATTTGTATACTCTAAAAAATGGGAAACAAATAAAACTCAACAAGGTTACAAACTAATTAAATATTAATAAGAGGGCAAAAAAAAAAAAATCAAAGTTCTAAAAGCAGATCTGGAAAATTTCACAAAACCATTGTCTTCAATCTTCTTTTTTGCTTCAACAGTACATATACGAATGTCTAAATCAACACCTGAGAAGGATAAACACAATAAATCATGGAATTAGGATGCATATTTAACATAGATATGTTCAATACATACACATAAACTCAAACTTGACCAAAAAGAATCTAGATTCGAAATTTCGACATTACAAAAATTACAGGAATAAAAGAACAAATAAATTTGAAACCTCCAAATGATTAAAACACTAAATTGAATTCCTTGATTCTTAAAGAACATAAAAAAAGGAAAAACCATACCTTCATAAAGTGAGATCTGAGATCTACTCCAACATTCAATACACAACTTTGTGTTTGTTCGAAAAAGCTGATGCACTTGTGGCTTTGGGGAGCAACGCACTGGTGGTGCTTGACTAGGAATTATACGAACAGAGGGGGTGAGATTTGGAGATAGATTTGGATGAGAGGGTGGTGAGAAATAAGGAGGACATGAGGTGAGAGATAAGGCAGAAAAAATGAAAGTGAGAAAGTTTGGATGGGATAAGGGAGCTAAGTAGGAGAGAGAGAGAGTAAGAAAGAAAGAAAAATGATTTAGGGTTAGCAATAGACATGGGCTTTTTATTATATGAGATAGTCCATTAATCCGATTTCGAGAGAAAAAAATCGGAAACAAAATAGACGTCGGTTTTTCTACAAATTTGATGTCTATAGAACAATAATACACATCGGTTTTACCAAAAAATCCCATGTCTATTAGTAGACATAAACCCATGTCTATTAGTTGGTCAAAATTGCAAAAATGCCACAGGTTCCTTATAGACATCAGTTTTATGTATGTCTGACGTCTATGTGATGATGTCTATAGTCAATTTTGTAGTAGTTGCTCATTTTGTCTAGGCGCCAAATGGGTTTTCACCTAACCTCTCATTAACTTTTCCAACTCACCGGCTTACTGTCTTCTCTCGTGTCTTTTCCTTACTTTCTTTTTCCGCTCCTCTCTCTTTTCTGACTTTCTTCTCTCTGTTTTTTTTTTCTTTGTTTTTTTAATTTTTTTTTAATTTTTTTTTTTTGCGAAATACAATACATTAATAAACACATTACCAATTTACAATTAGAATCCACTATGCTTGAACTAGACACTGTCCTCAATGTGATGCACACCAACAAGATAAGTAGGCTAACAATGAGATAGGGGAGAGACGAACTCACAAAATTGCACCAGTAGACGCATCAAGTTCTCATATCCTGAAGAATGCACCTCCTCATGTATAGCACCAAAATTAATCTCACAAAGCAAGTTCTCAATTTCTTCTCCTCATTCTTCTCAAGGCAGTGGGCTAATCGAACAAAGAAACAAGGCGTAAAGGCACTCTTAACTCACACATATCCCAACAGCCTCAAGAAAAAGTCGTCACCAATCTACCACAATATCTTCACAAAACTTCCATCTCCCACAAAGAATAATGCACATAAAATGAAATATGTCTTTACCACCATCAAATAAAACAACCACGCACCCTCCAAATACACCAAGGAAAAAAAATCAACAAGGCTATAAAATGGGTGTAAAGGACAAATTTTGGGGTGTGATACAACAAACAAAAGTGGTGAACCGTGGGGAGGAAACAAAGAGAGATGGTCTCAGAAACATGGTGAAGAAAAATTGGGTTGGAAAAGAATGGTGAGAGTAATATGAAGGGAGAGAGAAAAGGGAAGAGTAAAAAAAACCTTCTTGCGTACTAGCCCCGGCATCAATTTTTTTCTACCTACACATGAAACACACACATAAAAGATGAAAGAAAATAAAACAACAAAAATGCTCGGGTTGCCTCCCGAGTAACGCACTTATTTAACGTCGTTGGCTCGACGCATCACATGGGAATTCCATAAATCAAACCCAACTACTAAGTCCTGAAAGCCAGTTGGAGAATTTTCCTTCTTCACCATCCATCTAAGAATGTTCTTACCCTTGGACTTGGCAACACTTTTCAAGTTATTCCATCAGGTCGCAAAATAAACTGTCATCTTACGCCGTGAATCCTCCAAAACAAATGGCGAAAACTTCCCAAACGACATGGCCGAAGGAATTAGTTTACAGCTCAAATCATGCACATTATCATTCAAATTACGAACCCTCTGGCTGCTATCAATGCCCACTTCTGAACTAGTTTTATCAATTGGAGTAGGGGGTTTTTTCGTTAGAGAATCAGACACATCAATAACCCATATAGAGTTATCAACAAGACCCCCCTTCAAACTATAGATATCAAAACCTACAAATTTTCCATCAAACTCCATTGTAAGTGAACCCGAATTCACATCAATTTCGGTCTTAGCAGTCTTTAGAAAATGTCTACTTAAAAGAATAGGGGGTGAAGTTCTATCACAATCCATCTCAAGAGCATCGAAATCAGCGGGAAATATCAATTTTTCAACCTTCATAAGAACATCCCGAATCACTCCCTTAAGAGACACAAGAGACCTATCAGTTAACTAAATCACAACATTAGTCTCATGCAAAGGACCACATATCAAATTCTCACAAACATATAAAGGAATCACATTGACGGATGCACCTAAATCTAACATGGCCTCACAAAACTTAGCTAAGTATCTCCTATAGTGCAAGGTATGGAGAAAATGCGAGGTTCGCTATACATTTGGGAGGTAACTTCTTTTGAACTATAGCCGACACATATTCACCAACTTTACCTTAGTTTTCTTCTGTGCTTTGGACTTTTGATTATTCTTTATAGTACATAACTCTCTCAACAATTTAGCACTACGAGAAATAACATTAAGCATATTAAGAAGAGGAATGTTTACCACAAACTTACTAAAAATGTTGTAGATATCCTTATCCTTGTCGAATCTGCGAGTCTCCTGCAATGTTTCGGGAAATAGTGGTACCGGTTCGTAGACCGGAAACTCAGGTGGAACATAATGAGTGTCGAAAGCTATCTCCCCCTCCTTCAATTTGGTCGTCTCCGTTGCAGCCGAGGAAGTAAAATCAAAAAGCGGGTCGGCAGCCGGCGGCGTTCCGCCATGAACAGGCTGCGGACCACCATGGTCCCCTCGCGGTCCGCCATCCTCACTACGCGGACCGCGAGGAATTTCTGATCTCAATTGTTGGCTTTCTTTGGCGCCATCCAGATTGAAGGCGATAATTTTTGCTGGTTATAGAAGCTCTCCATGGGCGATTCCAGACCCCCTAGCAGATTGATTTCAGCCTCCGTGATATTAAAGTTTCGAGGTTTGGACTTTAACCCACATCTTTAGGGAAGGAAATAGAGAAGCAGATTGACTTGCTAATTTGGGGCATTATATCCTTAATCCTCAGGATGAGTATCATTCGTTTTGGTCCTCCTCGTCTTCTTTTGTATCTATTCCAAATGCGGACAAGATTGGAGACACTTGGCTAGAAGGGTGATCTGGTCTTTCAACCTATACCACATTTACCTTTAATAAAAAGTACATTGTACATGGAGAGTTGAGATAATACCACATGCTATTGGGGTTGTAAATCCTTAAGCATGAAAAAATATGGTATTTTTACGGTGCCCCTGAATTTTTGACTTTTTCAGTGGTACTTTTGAGATTTCCAAAATTGCCAAGCTACTCCTGAGATTTACATTTTTTTCAAAACTTCTAACAGTTAGGTAACTCCGTTTATGGTCAAAATAGTTTGACTTCAATCAGATTAAACAATAATTATTACTCTTGATAGTAACTCTAATAACAAAATTTACAATATCTATTAAACAGAAATAGAAAAAAAAAAAAAAAAACTTTCTTTTCTCTCTCCTGTACCCTGACCACCCCTTCCCCACTGCCCCTCTACCTCCGCCTATCGACACCGACTATAACAACTCTAAATTTTTGCCTATTATTTAACTCAAAATTGCAAGGCTAAACAATAACCAAAGTTAGTCCATGTATAATAAATAATTTTATGCAATTGATTAAACGCACGGAAGAGTTAACTTAATTTTACAATATTATCCACTCCTCCTCTCTAAAAAACCCTAGCTTCTAAATCCAAATTTAGGGGCTACCAGCCATCAATTAGATGGTGGTAAGCCCCAATTTTCTTATTGTTCACCTTAATTACTTAGTTATCACTAATAATAACTCGTTTCTACCTCCTCGAGAGGGTATCTCTACCACCATGTAGGCGGGTTTATATTGAGACTCACGAGATTTCTACAAAGATCTAATGTTCATTAATTTTGTCATGGCGTTGCGATGGATGCTGAATTCGGGATCAAATACCAATAACTAGTTTGGTTGCCTTTTCTTCTCCGAGTTATATAGATCTCTGATACCTATGAAAGACGCAAAGATGTCGACGTGCAAGGGATCAATTTTGTTAATTAGGAAGAATTGTGTCAATTAGGTTTATTTGATGATATTTGTAGCGTTGTAATTCTTGATGTAAATGCCTTTTGGCGACAATTTTTAATAAATTTCAATTTATTTCAAAAAAAAAAGTTTACAATATCCAAAACTATTTTCAAATGATAAAGTATAACAACCTCCTACTAGCTAGGGGTGAGCAGAAATAACGGGTACCCGGAACCGGAACCGGACCCGCTTAGGACCCGGCGGGTCCAAACCTGGACTCGTTAGCTACGGGTCCGGGTCCGGGTACTATTTTTCAAGACCCGTTGGTAACGGGTCCGGGTCCTAGAAATTTGGACTTGCTACCCGCCGGGTACCCGTTGACCTCCAAAAAAAAAAAAGTGAAATTCTGTTTAAAGTTTGCTAAACCATAACTCATTATGGGAAGATTAATCACGGCCCAAGAACCTAGAAAATGGCTTGGCCCAACTAGTAATTACAAGGCTTAACAGCCTAGCAACTTGTGAGAAATAAATGATTAAGCTCCCATACTTATATACAACAAATATCCCCCACATTTCCTTCCCAAGTCGATGTGGGATGAAATTCTTCCCACCTTTTTTTAAGGTTCTTTTTCTTGTTACTTATACTCTTTAGACTTGTATAGTTTAATAAAGCATGCCTAATGTTGTAATGAAATCAGTATTTGGTGTTAGGGTAAGAATAATATATATAAATAAGGACATTGGAAATCATTTTTTAACCCCTTTGTTCACACGCATACTAGTAAGTCGAAGTATTAATATGTGATAATGTCCAACTTTCCACTCGGTAATAAAAGTAGTGACCCCAAATCTAATAAATAAGTTATGGATCTCACAATATGGGACAACTACTCACACATTATTTAAAACATTGACGTAATGAGAGTAGTCTATAATAGTATCCAAATGTAGATAGCACGTGCAATGTCTTAAGTGAAGAGGTGTAGAGTAGGGATATCAAAATTCGACCTTTGATACTAGATTACTAGTTAATCCCACATAAAAACCCGTAATAATGGGATTAATACATTGATACTAGTATTACCATACTCGAGTAGTATTATAATTGTATAGTCAATTTCTATCGCTAACTTAAGTTATAGGAATATATGTCTAATTACAACACGTTAGACCGCCTTTTTAGCCCAAAGCTTCAAATTCGTGTATAATATGAAGAGTATTGACGTATATATAGTTTTAAAGTATTGTTAATATAATGTTCATACCCATGAGATTAACAATTGTCTTAGTGGAAATGTCAATTGTTGTGGTTACTAAGTAGTTAATGATGACTAATCGTAATTACTATAGAGCATACGTGTACCTATTGTGCTTGACTTATATCTCGTATAGACTATGGTATTGTACCATTGATTATCCAACCAATTGACTACGATGTTGGCCTTTATATACGAATGGTGGGTTTGACAATCAAGGTGAGAAAAAGCGTGACTTACACAACTTGAAATTACTTTATATATGGTTTTTTAAGTTAATGAAATTAGTGATCGTTGCTAGGCATAAAATGCTAATATCATTTACTAACACTTTTATTACTAACACAAAGTAGTTATAGTAACAAATAAAAAGTTCTCTATCAAAAAATGAAAAACAAAGTTGGAAGAAAAAGAGTATCCCACATCGGCCAACTATGAGATGTGGGGTTAGCTCAACTTGTATATATAATTGTCATTGTTTGCCTCTGAATTCTGATAAACTATTGGACTATGCCCAGTTGTTGGGCTTAGGCTGATTATGGAGCATCAAATGCTTAAGCATGGCCCATAATTGCTAGCCAGTAGTGGAAGCCCGCATTCATTGCACTACAACTGTGGTTTGAAAGGGTGCCCACGACCCGTTGTTGTTATCAACGGGTCCGGGTCCGGTTCCTCACTTATAGGACCCGTTGGTTACGGGTACGGGTCCTAATTTTTAGGACCCGTTTAAAACGAGTACGGGTACGGGTCCATGATTTTGGAGCGGGTACCCGTCCGTGCTCACCCCTACTACTAGCTATAAGTTAACCTCTGAATGCAGATTTCTAAGCACATAGACTCCTTAACCAAAACCTGTCTAGTGCGCCCCCAAAAGGATGACACATGCCTCAAAATAAGGTAGCTAGGGACATAACCTAAACAGAAGGACGTTAGTAAAAGGCTGAGAAAGAACTCAGCAAAGAACCAAGATGAAACAAAGAACCAATCTAAAGGGGCCGGTGGAGCGGAACCAACATGGCTCGTGCCACAAGGCACATTATGTGTGGCCGAAAGGCTACCAAGAGAGAAGGCCTTGATTCGTCCCTTAACCATGTTATTTAAACCTCATCCGAAAACATGAGGGGATTCCTCCTGGTTCAGGTATCCCCAGCCCCATATGATGATCGTGAGTCCTACCCCAAGTCACCAATCATTACTAGAGCACCCATATACATACTGACCTAAGTGGCTCGAGTGCGCACATCACTCACTAGAGGGCCTTTAGGATGAAACCAGAACATGGAAAAAGTTTAATTAGTAGATTGGTAACTAATTAGTCTAGTTCACCAGGCCTAGGTGATTTATTTGTGATGGATCATAGATCACATCACTCTTCACATCGCTCTAAAGTGTTTTTCATATTATCCCAACTCTTATGCAATCTTTATGGTTCCACCATTCTAAGACATTATTTGATAACTTAATCCACAATTCCCAAATCTATAAACAGACTGAAAATTAATACATACCAAGCTATGACCTTACGTTCAAATGATCAATGATGAACAACAAAGCTGGCGGAATGGCATTAACAAGGCCGAACAAGCATCATGGTAGTTGAATGGCCGAAACAGTAAAGGGAAACAAAGCCTCTGGAAAATCAATTGATCAACGAATAACAATCATGTGAATCCCACATACATAGAAACATGTTATGAAACCATGAATAAGAATATAGAATCAATGAATCTAAGGGAGAATCGGATCACTGAATAGAACATGTTGGAACAAGTTCAAACTCAAAGGACAAACGTTCTTACCTTCAAACGCTAATTGAAAGGTTATAAAATCATTTGGCATGGTGACAACATGCCTAAGCATTGTGTAACAACCAATATGGCTATGGAAGCCTTTCTACCTACAATTGACAACTTGTGTAGGCGTGGTATGATCATTGTGAACAGATGCAACCTCTGTTGTGTAGCAGCTGAAGATCATAAGCACCTTTTCTTCAACTGCAACTACTCGGGAGAGGTTTGGAGTCATATTAAGAGGTGGCTGGGCATAGCTCAAAATGCAAAAAGTTTGGTTGGGGTGGTTAACTGGTTCTTAAAGCATATAACTAAGAGACACTGGAGAACTGCTCTTGCTATTTGCTGCCTTACAGCGACTGTCTACATGCTTTGGAATGAGAGGAATAACAGGATCTTTAGGGATATGAGTCGAAGTATAGACCAATTAGTGAAGCAAATAAAGTGCCTTGTGAGCGTCAGACTCTTAGGGAAATCAAATGTAAATGATCATGAGGAGATCATAGAGTGTCTAAATGCTTAAGTTAGTGGTTTTTCTTTTTTTTGTAAGATTTGCTTTTTCACAATTTGGGATGAATAAAAGTTTTAAATTTCTTGCAAAAAACAAAAAATACCTTCAAACGCTAATCCTTAATCAAGTTACTTCATCAAAGTCTACGAACAACACCTTGAACTCACAACCTAGGTACAGAATCAATAGTTGCAAATCATTACCAATACACAACTAATGTTCACCAATTCTTCCCAAATTCGTAACAATCCAATTACCCATTAACCATTAATTAATCCTTCACGATTATCACAATAACCTAACATAAGTTGCATCCCATAATTAATGATAAACTCAATTCATAATCCCTTA
Source organism: Spergularia azorica (assembly GCA_038382645.1). NCBI lineage: Eukaryota > Viridiplantae > Streptophyta > Magnoliopsida > Caryophyllales > Caryophyllaceae > Spergularia > Spergularia azorica. The sequence continues at coordinate 2,113 of JBBYHQ010302426.1, read as the reverse complement.
ACTCACCAGGTCAATACATAAATAACATAATGATGCAGAATCATGGCCGAAACATACGCCAAGTATGAAATTCAGCAATTCAGCAGGTTTTGAGAGCCTCGTAAAAAGTTCAAACGAAATTTGTTAATTATGTGTAATACCTTTTTAGAAAGGTAAGAGATCAATCTAAATTATGGTTTTGGAATCAAGAAAAAACGATATGTCCATTAAGCTGCAGTTTAAGTTTGAAGCAGGCCTAGGCTGTCCGAGAGGAAGTTATTAGGAACTTAAATCTTTAGTTCTAATGTTTGAGGGCTTATATCTCCTTCTACAAATATCTGTTTTGGGCAACATTTATGTGCATTTTTAAGTTCAAGAACATAGCTTTCTAATGACACAAGTTCCATATGAAAAATGGTTTGAAAGATATCACCGTTCGTTGAATTTCTAAACAGCCCTTTTTTAGCAAAAAAAAAAATTGTTTTTGTTTTTGGGCTCGAATTTAAGTATTATTGAGTTGAGCATTTATCAATTAAGTTTATGAGATAAGATAAATTAAGAAAGCAGTTTAAGATACTGAAACGTAAGGAATATGAGGAAACCCTCAAGGGAGGGTTTGTTTGAATCCTCAAGGAAGGGTTTGTTTGAATTAGGTTCTTGATGTCCTACAAGCCAAGTTGCACCATCTACTATCTTATATTTGTAGGCAGCCTTTTGACTCCTAAACCCACGTCCTTTATCAGCCTTATAATGCAATAGATTTATAATTAGTTTTTGTTGTTTAACTCACCTCGTTGTTATTTTATTTGTATGATTAGCTTAACTTTTTCACCAAACAAACTCCGATATTAGTTTGAAATCAAATAATACAACGACTTGATTTCTATGGTCGTTTAAGAGGCGTGTTTCCCTGTGTTTGATCCCTAGATATTCCTCGATAACACGAGCATATCTTCGTAATATCAATTGTATTTTTGCTTGTTGAGAAGAAGGCACGTCACTACCGCAGGAAGTTTTTTTGTTTTTTGTTTTTTGGTATTTAGTTTTTTTTTTTTTGTGTTCCAACGGTGACAATAAAACTATGTTTTGGGATATTAACATCATCCAATATTACCTTTGCCCACCTCCATTTGGTATAGTGCTTGCTGAAGAAGCAATATGCTTTCCCTGCAACAAACTTGTCAGTATCCGTATAGGTAGCAATTTCATCATGTGCCTTGTCAACACTATCTAATTTTTGAACAATCTCGTCTCTGACTTGATAATATCCTTCCAAGTTGAGAATCCCTAACTTTTGGAGAAATATCTAGATGGACAAATTTTTGAGGGCATTAGCTGAAATCCAATTTCACTATATGCTTTGTTTTCCCTTAGCTAAAATCCATATCTGTTTGGATAGTAGACATTTGTTCCAGGAGATAACTTCTTTCATGTTGACACCTCATTTGATTTTCTTTGGGGCACACATACCGTTCCCACTTATAAATACAAGCTTCCTCTTACCTTCCTCAATGTTCAAGAGATAGGACTTTACAGAACTCGTTGATCTTTCTCACTATAATATCTGGTAAAAGGATGCTAGCACACTAGTAATTGTCATTTGTCAATGTAATAGATGACAACATTTAACAGTTGCAGTTTTCCAGATTGACAACATATGTCCAAACCAATGAGAAATGACATATTAAATCTTGTGCAACATTTGATGGTACATGTCGGTTGTCAACCTTGCTGAATTTAAGGGAAGCCCGAGGCATAAAAGGGGAAGAAACTCTCAGAATTCCCGAAACTTTCTTGATTTCCTCCTTTGCACTCTTCTTCACCCGACAAAATTATCCTCCAGTTTTGTCGCATTGGCGTATAATGTAAAAATCTGAGATTTTCCTTCAACATTTGGATGTAACGCAAACTTAGGTTTACTATGGAAATTTCTTAGATGTCTATAGAAAATATCTATACTAATAAAGAAAAATAAATAAATAATTCATCTTTTTATAGTAAAAGTCAGTACATATTTTTATTCTGCATTGCAATATATTAACTCCACTTGATCTATAACAAACGAGTCTTACATTTGTTTTACAATTAGTCCCAATATGACAAGCCAAAACAGCAAAGAAACCAGAAAAATTTC